>CAUYPK010124771.1:0-11622 GCA_963574355.1 Loris lydekkerianus | reverse complement strand
CCCATCGACCCACGAATGGACTAGCAAATTGTGGTACATGTATACCATGGAATACTATGCAGCCTTAAAGAAAGATGGAGACTTTACCTCTTTCATGTTTACATGGATGGAGCTGGAACATATACTCCTTAGCAAAGTATCCCAGGAATGGAAGAAAAAGTATCCAATGTACTCAGCCCTACTATGAAGCTAAACTATATCTTTCACATGAAGGCTATAACCCAACTATACCACAAGACTATGGGGAAAGGGCCAAGGAAGGGGAAGGGAGGGGGGAGGTTTGGGTGGAGGGAGGGTAATGGGCCGAGTCACATCTATGGTGCATATTTTTATCTATAGTAAAATAAAAAAATAAAATTAAATAAATAAAAAATAAAAAATATACTAAGTGAAAAAAAAAAAAGGATTTAACACTAACCTTCTTTGCCTTTTTCTCCTGAACCTGTATTTTTGAGATCATAATCTCAAACTTAAAGCTGAGTAGTATCTCTGCCTCCTTATTTACAATCTGATTTGTGTGTTGTCTTAGCAGAATATGCATGTGGGTTTATACACCATGAGTCAATTTGGCTCAATGCATCAGTGTGATTTTAAATTTGCTGAAGTAATTGCTCATGAGCCATTAACAGGTTACTCCACTTATCCTTAAGCTGGATTCATGCTTACGTGACCCTGACCC
Source organism: Loris lydekkerianus (assembly GCA_963574355.1). Lineage (NCBI taxonomy): Eukaryota > Metazoa > Chordata > Mammalia > Primates > Lorisidae > Loris > Loris lydekkerianus. Next base: position 10,943 of record CAUYPK010124771.1, on the reverse strand, counting down.
CAGGCACAAAAGCTCACGTCGATACCCACCTGCCTTAAAGTTTTTCACCTCCATGAAAAAAAGTCCCGCATAAAGGAAAATTACCTAAATTTAAAAATTAGATAAAAGTATGACTTCAAAGTCATACTGAAATATTATTTTTCCATATTTATTGAAGTATAATTGACAAAAATTGCATATATTTAAGTTGTACAGCATGATTATTTTCCACCTGTATGTATTATGAAATACTTGCCAGATTCGAGGTATTCCTCACTTCACAGTCACTCTTTTATTTTGTGTACTGAGAACACCAAATCTATTCTCATAGCAAATTTTAATATACATTAATATTAACTACAGACGTGATGCTGTACACTCGATTTGTAGAACTTAATCTTCTAACCGAAAGCCTATATCTTATGACAAACATCTCCCTTTTCTTCAAACCTTAGCCCCTGTTAATCATCACTTTTCTCTATTTTTCCATGAGCCTGACATTTTTGATATCACATAACAGTAAAACCAAACATTATTTCTGTGTTTGGCTTATTTCACCGAATATAATGTCCTACATCCACATTATCACAACAGCACTGTTTCCTTCTCTGATAATGCTGAACTGTATTTCACGTCATATGTTCCTATCCCCTCACCCCATTTTCTTTATCCATTCATCTACCAACACTTGGGTTATTTACGTTTCTTGACTATTATAAATAAAGCCACAAGGGATATGAGACTTAAGGTTCAAAACACTTATTTCATGTTTTGGATATGTGCCCAGAGATGGGTTTGCTAAATTATATTCTAGTTCTACTTTAATTTGCTGTATACCTCTACCTGTTTTCCATAAAGGCTGTGAACAGTGTGGCGATGTTCACTTTCACCCACATGATTGCCAACACTTAATCTTTTGACTTTTTAATAACAGCCATTCTCACACATGAAGTAACATCTCACTGTCATTTTTGATTTGCACACTTGGTGATGTTGAGCGTTTTTTCTATATTTGTTCATCATTTATATGTCTTCTTTGTAAAAATGTCTGTTTAGGTTTTTTACTCATTATTTATTTCTTTGGCTACAGAGTTGTACGAGTTCCTTATATAATTTGGATACTAGCCCCTTAAAGACATAGGATTTGTAAGGACTGTCTCATGCTGTGGACTCCCTTTTCCCATATTAATTGTTTCTTTGCTGTGCAGAAACTTTTAAATTTCATCTAGTCTTTCTTGCTTATTTTTGCTTTAGTTGCCTCTGCCCCCAAAAGAGTATTGCAGAGACCAAGGTCAGTGAGCTTTCCTGCTGTGCTTCCTTACAGGAGTTTATGGCTCCAGGTCTTAAAACCCAGACTCATTCTTTTGCCTGTGGGCGTCCAGTTTTCTTACTCTTTATTGAAGAGACTACGCATTTCCGGGAGTGTACTTTTGGCACATTTGTTGAATATCAGTTGATGGTTCATGCAAGTGTTTATTCCGGGCTTTCAAGTCCAAATTCAACAGGGAAGACAACAATAAACCTAAAGTCTCCTTAGTTCCATTGATTTCCTTGTGGGCACCCGGGGATGAGAGCAACTTCACCCTACGCCTTTGTTGAGTCCAGCCCAGGCCACAGCTGTCATGGTGGTGCTGGGCACTGGGGCTGCCCGGCTCCCACAGCTTCACTAGGTGCAGCCACAGTGGGACACCCCGCGTTGGCTTAACCCCTGGGGACACCAGCTCTTAGATACGTGTTGTGAAATCTCGGAGTGGATGCCGTGCCTCTGAAGCGCACGTGCTTCATGCACCTGCAGCGTTAGCACGATGTGAATGTGGCGAACGTTTACAGTTGGCCCCCTGCAACTCTGGGCAGCTTGGGCCTCGGCTGGGGGGCCACAGAGCAGTACAGTAGAAAGCAAAGGAGCAGAGTCTGCAGGCAAGAGCCAGGAGGCCACCGTGCACCCACCTCTGAAATACTTTCCTGCCTCCTATAGCTCTGGGTTTGTGATGGAGAGGGCCTGCCTTGAGGATTTCCAAGCTGCCTTGAGGCCCTTCTCTTCCTGTCTTGATGAAGAGTAACTAGGTTTCGTTTTATTCATGCTAATTTATGTATTATGTTGTAACTTGGCAACACCCTTGGAATAATCTCCCCAAAATTATTTTTAAATTTTTTTGTTAAAGAAATTCAGGCTGAGGATTTTCCCAATTTTTAACTTCAGTTTTCCTTTCAGGGATACATTCTCTCTTTAAATCGTTTCTTTCTTCTCTCATTTTACCACAGATAGTTAAAAGAAGGAGTTAAACCCTCCTTCAGTGTTTTGTCTGGAAATTTCCTCTGCTGAATATCCCAGCTTGTTGCTTTCAAATTCTGCCTTCCATAAAACCCGAGGGTACAGACATAATTCAGCTGAGGTCTTTGTCACTTCATGAAAAGGATAGCCTTTTCTCCACTTTCCAATAAGCTATTCCTCAGTTCCATATGAGGCCTCGTCAGCGTGGCCGTTACAGCTTACAGCTCTGTTTGTACCAACATTCTGACCACAGCCACTTAAGTAATCCTCAGGAAGTTTCGGGCTTTCTCTGCAGCTCTGCTCCTTCTGAACTCTGACCAGAATCACCCTTAATGTCCCGTTAATGGCAATGCAGGTTTTTCTAGCATACTTTTCCTCCAAATGCCTGCAGACTCTAGCTGGTCCTGAAGCTGCTTGCTCATTCCCATGTGTTTGTTTACAGCAGCAGCTGCTTTTCTGGTCCCAATCCTCTGTCTTAGTCCATTTTGTATTGTTAAAACAAAATCCCACAGCCTGGCTAATTTGTAATGAATAGGAGCATATTGGCTGACAGTTCTGGAAGTTAAAAAGTCCAAGACCAAGGGGCCAGCATCTGGTGAGAGTCTCCATGGAGAGAGAGCACACAGCGGGGAAGAGAGAGAATGAGAGAGGAAGAGGGAGAGAAGGTTAACCCTTCCTGTGAGGAGGGACCGACCTCTGCAATAGAGGCATCAATTCATTCGCTCCACTCTCCTGACCTGGCGCCCTCTCATCAGGTCCCGCTTCTTAACACCGTTCCACTGGGAGTAAGTTTCCCGCACATGCTTTCTGAAAGACACATGTAAAGGAAGTCATATTATTATACTTGAGAAATTCAACTATTCATAGGACGAAAAGTCACAACATTCTCTCTCCTAATAATGTCCTTAAAATCTTTGTGATGTTAGATAAAACATTCAATAAATTACTTAAGCACAAGAATAACAGGACTGATCGTTCTGTTAGAGCTTTTTTCTTTAATTTTGGTGGGTGTTCTGTTTTTTACTACAATAGCATCAATATGAGATGGATAACTTACAAACAAAGGCTATTCATAAGCAAGTACAAAATTTTAGAAGGCAGGGCTGAAGTTGAGAAGGGGAAATATGTTAGAAAGCAGTGTCTTCATCTAGGAGAACATTATAAAGTAAGTGCAGTTCATTACCCTGGATTTTAGATAACTCTTGAACATGGACTGGTGGGCATTGGACAAATCTGTTTCACTGTTCCTCATTGCCAGCTAAAAAGAGACTCACATTTGTAACTGTGAGACAGGCACAATCACATTAGAGTGAAGATCTTTCTAAGAAGGTTCACAGGCTAATGATAACTTTTGTGCCCAAAGGGAACATCTCCGTCTGCCCTGAGCTGATCTGCCGGTAATGCCATGGTTCCTCTTAGAAAGCTGCTTCAGAACAGCCCCACTGCACTGACAGCTGGGTGAGATGAACAGCAAAGGTTTGAGCCACAGACTCGGTAAGTCCCGACGATGTCATTTGAACCTGTTTTATCTAACTCCTCCCTCTCCCATTCTTCCAATCCATTATTAACAACTTTTATAAGCTTTAGTATTAGTCTAAACATTATCATTGCCATGTTGTTTGTAAATACAGATGTTCTAAATGATTGGAGTGGCCGTATTCAATAAATTCAGCCACTTCTCTAGGAGATTCCACCCAAATGAAGTGGCTCTTGGAAAGAAGTTGCTTTAGTATTCCCGCCTAAGTATCTGACTGCTCATTAAGAATGAAAATGTGTTCCACATATGCTAGTCTTTGACCTTTCTATTTGTAGAGCATTTTACATTTATGGTTTCATTACCTCCTCCAAAGCCCTGACAGTATTTGTCAAGTTGTACAAACTAGTAACGAGCAGGTTGCCTTTGGGCCACCCAGCAAGTCTAGAGCAGCCAATAAGGGCAAAACCCCAGATATTTTGATTCCCCTATTTTCCCATGTTATACAAAGAAATTTATATGTCAAAAATGTATTTTTCTTCAGAAATATATTCAATATACTGGATGCATTGTTATTATTAAGAAAGCATAGAGAAAAGAGAATATAGTGAGTTTATCATGTTGCAGATTCCATAACTAATTTTTTTCAGCTATTTGTCCAGAAAGGTGGAACTTTTTGAATCACAGTTACAGTGTTTGACACATGTGATTGATAAGCAGCTTCCAGAAACACTAAGTTGCAAGAGGAAATATTTTACAACTTATCAGCTAACTGGAATCTTTAGTATACTTTTTCTTCCATGAATGTTTACTTTTTCTGAAAATTAAAAAAAAAAAAAAGCTAAGGAGCTTATTAAATGAACTCCATAATTCATATGAGATTATTTGCATAACTGTTGCAATGAAGCTTTCCTCCCTCATGCTAAATCCATTCCAGAGATAATTGTAGAATAAAATTATAAAGCTTTACAAGCAAAGAAGCCCGTTGAGATAATTGTCCTTGCCATGCCTGTAACGAAGCTGAGGTCAGAAAGATTAAGTGATTTGTTCAAGGTCATACGACTAACTGGTGGGTAGAATTTAGAGATTCTAACACTCACTCCATAATCTTGTGTTTATGATCTATTTAATAACTTTCTGTATGAGGCAGTAAATAGCTTAATCACTTGATCACGAGGGTACATTGATTCAACAAGTCAAATATGACACAGATTAAAAGGTGCGTTTTATGAAAGATGTTTACCTTATCCTTGTTTGCACAGCAAGGAACTTTGAGGAGTTAATATCAAAACTGTAAGCTGCATGAATCAACTTAGATGAAAAACCAATACAGAAATCCAAAACAACCTCTGAATATTCTAAGTAGATAAACAGTACTATAACTTAGAAACTTGTCATGTGTTTGCAGTTCAATGAAAAAGAAGTTAATTCAAACTTCTTCATACCAAGTCAGCATGCAAAAAGATCCAGAAAGTAAAAAATAAACTCAAGTAATTAAAACAACACTGTGCTCATTATAAATAAGATTAAACTTTCTTTTTGATCAACTCTTTTCTTAGGAATAGTGGGCAGGAATAAAATGAAAGATATTTGATTTAGGGCAAAATATAAAAGTTTAATCTTAATATAAGTTTCAGTATATACACTCTATACCTGGACTATTCTACATTGACAGTGGTAATAAAACAGATATTATAATCCAAAAGTTAAACTTTTTATTAATATACATAAGAAATATTTTCAGTAGCATGAGTTTAAGCTTAAGCTTTTAGTATCTTGAGAAAGAACATTTAATCATTATGAGGTTCTTGGCTGTGCTTTGAAGAAAGAATTTAGAGTCATAACAAGGTAAGTAGTAAATACAGTTTTTACTTCCATATACATGATAGAACATTAATATATTACATTTGTGTTATTTTTAGTTTCAATTTTTTTTTTTTTTTTTTTGCAGTTTTTGTCTGGGGCCAGGTGTGAACTCACCACCTCTGGTATATGGGGCCAGAGCCCTACTTTTTTGAGCCACAGGAGCCGCCCTGGTTCCAATTTTTTGTTCTTTAAATTGCTTTATAAGTTAAGAGACAGGAAGGAGAACGTCTTAAGGAAACATAAGATGTAAAACATTCTCAGTTTACAAAGAAGAGAGTGAAGATGCAGTGCGTATAATTGCTAGAAATGCAAATAAAGTTTCAGTTATTTTTTCAGGTTAAAAATTAGATCTATGGATTAAATAGAATGATGAAAATAAGTGAACGGAAAAGATAGTGTAAGTGTGTAATTAAATTCTCCCTCTCACAGTATGCAGACAAAAGGTAATATTTAAGGTTTATAAATAAAGAAAATCTCAGGGTATTATTTATAGATATGAAATTAGCCACCAAAAAAAAAAAAAAAAAAAAAGCTATTCAAAAATATCTGTTAGTAAGAAGGGGTCAGGCCTGGGAAATGAGCAAGAGATTATCCCTTTGTAGTCTTTTAATTTGTAAAACATGAATACATTATTAATCATTTTAGATTTGGTTATGAGTTCTCTATTAAAATAATACTTATGTAATCATCAACTCTGGCTTAATGTATTGAGACAGTCTCTAATTCGTTATCATTTTTCACTAAAGCTAATTAAAACTATTAAAAAATACAGCCATTTTAAATTATATGTAACTATTGGTGCAAAAATAGCAGGGGACTTGGTATAACCTTAATCAGTAGATTTATAATACTTAGTAATATTTCAAGTTTAGTCAAAATATTTTGCAGTCTACCATGATTATTAGTATCAAACCAATATAGGGCAAACTTAGTAGATTGTTGATTATATTAAATTAAATACCACTCTGACTTCTGTTTTAGAAAAGTCTTTCAAAATTGAAAGATAATTTAAAGTTACATATTTTGAAACTGGTTGAAGATCCTAACTGTATCTAAAGCTGACTACAAATGTTAGGCACTTTTGGAAAATAGTTTTATGTAGTCTAATATTATTATAATATACATTTTTATATTTCACTCATTGGAAATAATTAGTAACAGCAATAGTGTTGTTCAAAGCAGCAAGAACAAATGAGAACCGTATATTCTAAGCAATTAAAACTAACCGCATATTATTTTAGTGCTATTAATGGTATAATAATATATCAGTATTCTGTAGTCAGCATTTTTCCCAATATAAACATTTTTAATGTATTTTTGAAAAGTAAGCATATTTTAGTTGTGATTAATAATTTTAATAATAGTATAAAATAATATAATGCAATTTAAGCAATATTTTTATATGTTAAATGATATTGTATTTTAAAAATATCTTTGATTTTTAAAAATTTAAATAGGGCATATGGATTATTTTTTACTGTAAAGCCATAAATATTCTAAATGTATATAATGTTCATATATATACATGCAATGCACAATTGAAGTCTTGTCCATTTGTCAAAAATACTGCTTATATTCCTGTCAAAACTATTTCTCAAGCTACACTGGGAATCAAGGGATTTTAGTGGTAGTCTTCACTCTGCTACACCAGAAAGTGGTTACACAGGAACAGTATGTGAGCCAGCAACTTCTGTGAGCTACAGAGTCACAATAAGGTCAAACTCTGAAATTCTAAGCAACGCATTTTTTTTTTTTTTTCTTTTTGTTGTTGTTGTTTGTTTGTTTGTTTTGTGCCAGGCTAGAGAACCATTGCTTTTAGCTCACAGCAACCTCAAACTTCCGGGCTCAAGTGATCCTCATGCCTCGGCCTCCAGAGTAGCTGGGACTGCAGACTCAGCCAAAAACACTGCTAGCTTTTCTATTTTTACTTGGGACAGGGTCCCCCTCTTCCTCAGGCTGGTCTCAAATGCCTGAGATCAAGCAATCCTCCTGCCTCAGTTTCCCTTAGTGCTGGCATTACAGGTGTGAGCCACCATGCCTTGCCCAATAAATCATATGTTTACATGTTAAAGTTTTAAAATTGTCTTTTAGAAGTGTTGAGTTATCCTCCACCATAAAAATACAGTCTAACATGGTGCTACAGGGTAAACCAGCCAGCCACGTAAACAACTAAATCACAAAATTGAAACAAATGACTGCATTATATTAGCTCTACTTAGCAAACAATGATGTTAGGATACTGGAGCCTCTAGCAAATTATAAAACTTACAGTGACTAGAAATGTAACGTAGTGGGTTTGAGAGGAAGTGTGTGGAACACTAGGTGGGAGGGGGCTGAGCAGAGCTGTAGAGAACATCCCTCAGCACTTCTGCCTGGACGGGCAGTGCCCTGCAGGTGCAGTGAACTGCCGCCATGTGAAAACATGGGCCTGGAGCGGCAGCTCTGCAATTGCCTGCAGAACCCGTGAACCGGACTTCTGCCTGAATTATCTAACAAGTAATTAGGGCAAATAAATGATTTGAGCCAAACAGAGCAAGTCTGCGGTCCACATCTACCTCACAGAGGATCATGTTTCCTCTGTGCTTTTTACTTTTTCATAGTTAAGTAAAGGAACAAAATTTTATCCAATATTACATAATTTGATACTCCACAAAAATATTTTTGCATGTTAATTTTAATTAGTTTTTACATTTATTTCTTGGAATATATCATTTTAATATTATGATTAAATAAAGCTTTTTTTATTATTTTAAATGAAATTTATTGTAATTAATTTACATAAAAAGTGTTTTGAATAAAAAAAACAATGCTGTTAAACACATTCAACTGAGATTAAAATTGAAATATTAAATATGGACTTAATATCTGTCTATACTTGATTTTAAGAGATTCATATTCAAAACATAAATGCATATCTCATAAAAATAGGATAAAAAACCTCCTTCACGTATAAGATTACCACATCTTTTTTTTTTTTTTAGAGACAGAGTCTTACTTTGTCACCCTCGGTATTTATGAAATGCCTTGCCTTATATTCAGATAATACTTGGTTGAGCCATTTCAAGGCATTTGCACTCATAAATGAATTTCATCCCTCAAATATCCCACACATTGACCTCCATAATGATCAGAAACCATGTCATCTTAGAATCCTAAAGGAGTAGATATTAATTATAATGTTTGGAAGGTATATATGTTTTCAGAATATTTATATGTGGCATATGAAATGTGGCAGTATACTATATCTGTATGATATCTTTCCTGTATGATAGTATGATATCTTTCCTGTAATTCAATTTGAATGTCATTTGAAGTAAGAGAATTAATAGATACTGTAATCACAATGTATGATGTTAAAAAATAGAAAATGTAATATTCATGGAGTTACTCAACTTTCCAAAAACTAAATGGCTGTACACACACACTCACTGCCCATGAGGGGTGTTTAACAACATTTGCTGTCTAATACTGATGATTATCAACACATTGTATTCATTACAAACTCAGTTTGTCTGAATTTTACCGTGTGTGTGTGTGTGTGTGTGTGTGTGTGTGTTTGTGTGTGTATGTTTGGGTATCTTTGTGTGGAGGGGAATCTACCATAATATACAGTGTCTACAGTACTGGTTGGCACATGGGCAGTCTATTTTAGATATAAATGAATTACCTTTATCATTAATATAACACATATTCGAGAAATGCCCCTTTGTCTCCCCTACATGTATAAGCATAGAGAGGAGCATTAGAGAAATTGTTGGGAATTGCAGGAGGAGAAAACCTCACCCAGAACCATGAGCCCCATGGTGGGCGATGACGGAATAGACGGTCTTCCAGGCCCTCTGCACAGAGGATTTGAAGGTGAAGAGAGTGCACGATTCATACAAAAAGAGAGAGGGGAGCCGGACAGATCATACAAATTATCTACACCAGAGGAATAAAACAGCTTTTCTATCAGTGAGCTGACCCTGCCTGCTGTGTTTGTTTTGAACTAAAAGATAGAGTGCTGTGTTATTCAGAGCCAGACCCTTCCCTGACCTTTCAACTTTTACAAGATGCCTTAACAATTTTAGACTTTTTTAGTTACTGGTTCAAAGTTAAAATGTTATAGATGTGCACATAGTTTGTCCCCTCAGTTGCAAATAAATTGAAGCAAAACTAAATTCAACGTAATTTTTTTTCTTTTCTGGTACAGTGAGTGATGGTTGAGATTGGCCATTTGCAGTTCAAAGAAACCGAACTGTGCTGTGCGTTTTGGATAAAACTTTTTCTAGCCATATGTATCCCAGATGATGTACTTATCCATGTTTAAATAATATTTCTTTTTACTCCCAATAGGATGGGAATTATAACTTTAAAATTATTTTGATGTTTATGAATGAAAAGGTTTATTTTCAATGCACTTTTTCAAATCAGATTAGACATACGTTAACTCCTGCAAAGCCTGTAATATCCACACTTCTACAGCTCTTCATTTTTCATTACAATTACTAAATGCATTCTTATCTCCATTTTATAATAAGCCACAGTTTATCAATGGTATCCTAAATAAATTCCAAAAATGTAAAGAAAAAATTTTTTGGTTAATAAGTTCAATGTCTAATTTGCAAATAAAAATACACACTTCTCTATGTGAATTTCACAGCATAAAATGCATCTCTCTTGATTTATCATAGTTTTCTGTTTTGTACCATATAGTAAATAATGGTATTGCTCATCACAAAACAAGTTACCCATTCTATCAGGAACAAGTTTGAATACTAACTCAGCGCCAAAGTCACATTCTGTTAATCGCCCAACTCCTAAGTCACATTCTGTTAATCGCCCAACTCCTATATCCTAGATCTCTCAGAGACCTGTATAACAATTTAGATCAACTCAGTATGTGTACAATTTGGTTCCATTCCATATCCCCTGTAAACTTCATATATTGTTCTACCTGGTAGGGAGTGAAATCAATTTGGAGTAGATTCCAGAGATTTTATTGCAGTGAGGAATTAGACTTTCTCACAGTGTCATCTTCCAGCATATATGTCAGTATTAACAAGATTCCCCTAAAAATGAAGAGTCTGTGGCTCAACCATAGAGCTAGTGCATGAAAATAGTGGAAATTTGAGACAGAAATCTACCACTTTAACGCACAGTTGTTTTTTAAATTTATTTTTATTGTTAAATCATAGCTGTGCACATTAGTGCAATCAAGGGGTACAATGTGCGGGATTCATAGAAAATCTGAAATATTCTCATCAAACTGTTCAACGTAGCCTTCATGACATTTTCTTAGTTACTGTATGTAGGCATTTGTATTCTGCCTTTAGTAAGTTTCACCTGTACCCATTCTAAGATGCACCATAG
>CAUYPK010124767.1:0-35464 GCA_963574355.1 Loris lydekkerianus | reverse complement strand
TCAGTCTTACCCGTCATGGGGATACAAACATCAATGGTTTGATCCCTGTCTTAGGTTGACTGAATGCAGAGTGATCTTACCCGTCTTTGGGTACTATGAATGTAATCCACCATGCAGCCTCTCCATATCCTGTCTTAGGTTGTCCCCCACTTTGGGAATCTTACCCGTCATTGGTGCTATGGAGGGCGGTGAAGAATAATAGTTAGATTTTGGTTAATGAGCCAGTGATATTGGACCTCGACCTGATTTAACTGCCTCTTACCTTTTTTTTGGGATACAGGGCCCAAAGGTGAAGGGTAAATAAGGGTAGCAGGGGAAGAAGGTAGGGTGAAAAACCATGTATCTATAATCAGAGAACTGTGATGTCCTCCTAATCCCAATTTTGTATTTAAGATTCTGAACCCTTTTGTCAGTTGTTTATATTCTTTCCTTCAGTGGAAGCACATGTAGAATAAATCAGTATTTATTGAGTACTCACCATGGCCCAGGCACTGTGTTTAGTGCATCTGCGATTCTAACCTAACTGCAACTCATTGTAATGTTATTGTTTTTACCTATCTTTACTTTATCATCAAAGAGGCTTATATTCAGAGAGAATATTTAAAATTCTACTTTTCCTGGTTACAGAAAGGTAGAGTTCATCAGAAAACAAACAATGTATAGGAGAGACATCAAGCAAAAGAACATTATTTATTAATAGTACATTGATCCCAGCTTTCTTTGAACACTGTCATCAAGATCAATCGGAATGGATAACATGTGCACGAAATAACACTTATGCCTACTAGATCTTCCTTATCATTACAATCTACTGGTGTTCAATCATTTCATTCTTCAAAATGTGGAGTTAGTTTTATGTTCCAGAATAGGGGGAATTGAGTGCTTTGACTGGCTGTTCTTAAAAAATATTAGCATGATATGAAAATAATTTTACACGTATCTTTAACCTATAGTGAATATAACAGAGGGGTAAGAAGCTTTCTCGATGGTAAAGATCATTTTTCTCCCTCAGGGTTCCTCTTGATCTCTGGAGAATTTTAAATATTTTCTTGATAACTGCATGGAGCTCAGCCATAAGAAGTAAAAGCCAGCGTCTACTGACTAGGGAAATCTGAAAAACGATCCCTCACTTAATGTTGAAGTCCCAAAGAGCTAAGCCAGTATTGTAAGAATAAAAACCCAAAATATAAGGATAAATGGGAAATGAGAATTACCAGGCAAAGGATAAAAGCACAAAGTATTGTGACGTGAAGGTGGAAAATCTACCAAGTAAACCTGTAGTTTTAAGACAGCTCTTTACAGGGAGTGAAGTCCCATAAAAACTAATTGTGTTGGCCTTAAAAATTCAAGTGAAGTAGTTATAAGCTGGCAATGCTTTTAGGGGATAAGCAGAGGCAAATGAAGTATCCACCCTCATGTCAGGACTCAAAAGTTTTTTTCACAAAGAAAATAAGAATCCACAGTAAAAATCACAAAACACACAAGTTAACAAGACACCATGGGAGAGAATTAGTGAAACAACCAACAGATGAAAGAAACCAACAGAATTTTAAGACACAGAAGCATAACTCTGTATGATATTTTTAAAAAGTTGAAAGAGAGCCTTAATTATATAAGGTTAATTAACAAGATGAACAAATTAAAAATTCAGAAATTAAAGTTCAGAAGATTAGACAAAACTGAAAAAGAAAATTGGCGAAAGAGAATGCACTTCCGAGTAGGAAGGGTAAAAAGATGAAGATTTACCAAATACTGAAAACTACTGAGATCCACAGAGGACCCTGTGGGAGGTCTAGCATGAAAATTATTGCAGTTCTAGTAGTGAATCATGTAAATCATGAAGAGAATTGGGAAGGAAAGAATTTGTAAAGCGTTAATAAATAAAGACTGACAAGAAAATATGAATGACAAATCCTGAGAACTAAGAAATCCAATAAAACACAAAAAACATAAATAAATAAATAGTCATGTCACAGACACAGACTAGTTAAGGACTAGAATCCTGACCAGAAAGTAGAAATCTTAAAAGCAAACAGAGAAATAAGTCAGATTGCCAAAAGAAATAGCAATTAAACTGAAAGTCACAAAGAAGATATAATAATATCATTAATATATTGAGAAGATAATGACTCGTACACTATACCCAGAACATTATATTTTGTGCATAAAGGGTAGATAATACATTTTCAAACAATTAAAATCTAAGACAGTTTATTACTCTCATTCCGAGATAAATAAAATAAAATTTTCTAAAGAAAATCTCCAAGTGTATACTTGAGGGCAGTGGTTCTCAACTAGTGGTAATTTTGCCCCTCAGAGAGCATTTGCCAGTATCTAGAGACATTTTGTGTTGTTGCAACAGAGGGGAAGGGACGTCTGGAAGCTAGTGAGTGGGGGCCAGGGATGTGTTTGACATCCTACAGCCCACAGAACAGCCAGCCCTACACAGCAAAAAATTATCTGCCCAAAATGTCAATTGTGCTGAAGTTGAGAAACCCTCATCTAGGGAGTAGAAAAAAGATCTAAGGTGGGAAATTTGAGATACACTGAAGAATATTAAGGAACTGTTAATGGGAAATATGTAGATACACCTACACCAACCTAAATCAACATATGTATACAATGTGTTTAATTTGTGACAGATAGTTGAGTTATTTGCTTTTTCCAGATTCCTAAGGATAGCACTAATAAAAAGTGCTAGGCAAAAATAACATGAATTAGTAGTGAGGAATTAGTTTAAAAATTTTCAAAGCTCTTTAATTTTTTAGGAGGAAGCTAAAGGAAATTCACTAGGTTTAGACATTATTAACCATGTAAGATAATTAATAGTTATAACTACAGGCATACCTTACTTCATTGGGTTTCATTTTATTGTACTTTGCAGATAATTGGATTTTCCACAAATTAAAAGTTCATGGCAACCCTGCATTGAGCAAGTCTATTGGTACCATTTTTCTAAAAGCATGTGTTCACTTCATGCCTCTTTCTCAATATTTTTGACAATAAAGTACTTTTGTTGTTGTTGTTGTTGAGACAGAGTCTCACTCTGTTACCTTGAATAGAACGCTGTGGTTTCATAGCTCACAGGAACCTCAAACTCCTGGGCTCATGCTGTCCTCTTGTCTCAGCCTCCCAAGTACCTGGGACTACAGGCACCAGGTTAGTTTTTTTTTTCCATAGTACGTATAGGGTCTCGAACTCCTGAGTTCAAGTAATCCACCCACCTCAACCTCCCAGAGTGGTAGGGTTATAGGTGTGAATCACCGTGCCTGGCCCATAAAGTACTTTTTAATTAAAGAATTGGACATTATGTACCCTTTCTTTGGATATAAAGCTATTGCACACTTGGTAGATGAGAGTGTCATGTAAATATAACTTTTATATACATCAAAAGTGAAAACTGTGTATGACTTGCTTTATTATACTATTTGCTTTATTATGGTAATCTGGAACCAATCAGTATCTCTAAAATATGCCCATAAAAGTAAAATACAGGGCAAAGTAGCATAAGAAAAGAAAAAAAAAAAAATTCAACACAAAGCAAGAAACAGAAAAGAGATAAGATGAGCAATACTGGACTCAAAATAAAACTTTTTAAAGGACACACCTACACTGGCTTGTTCTCCACCTCCTCACAGGACACCCCGACTTGACCTCTATCAATTTCCCAATTCTCTTTTATTAAATCACTGTTTTATTAAGAGATCGTCATGCCACTTAAGCTAAGGGGCATTTTATTATTCTCATCTTATCTGACCTTTAATTACATTTGTGTATTTTACTGTTGCTCTCCTCTTATGCATTATATGACTCCTCAGTTTCTTGACTTTATCTGATCTCACTTTCTTCACCTTCTCAGTCTAGATCAGGGTCCTCAAACTATGGCACGCGGGCCACATGAGGCGGTGTGAGTATATTTGTTCCCATTTTGTTTTTTTACTTCAAAATAAGGTATGTGCAGTGTGCATAGGAATTTGTTCATAGTTTTTTTTTTATTTTTTATTTTTTTTTAATTTATTTTAACTATAGTCTGGCCCGCCAATGGTCTGAGGGACAGTGAATTGGCCCCCTGTTTAAAAAGTTTGAGGACGCCTGGTAGATGCTCGTGTTCCTCGGAGCTTAATGATGAGCACTCTTCAGACCTTTCATTCTTTGTTGCTACACGAGCTCTTCTGCTTTCACGTCATCAGTAACTACCAATTTGCTGAAACTTTCAAATACCAATGCATATTTCCACATCAGATTTTATTCCAGACCAACATATTATTCTTAATCTAACTTACTTGCTGGATGTCTTATAGGTACATCAAAATCAATATGTGTAAACTCAAACGCTTTATTTCCTTTCCTGACATCGTATCCTGGTTCAAAAAAAATTTTATTTTTCTTTTTTGTCTCAGTAAAGTAACACAGTGTTTAAAATAGTAAATAGACCCTTGGATTCACACCTGACCCTTCCTCTTCCTTATTTCCTGTCATTTGGGAGTGAGTTCTGGACAGAAGTGGCACCAAAGGGAGAATTTAAGGTTCTGAAATCATTCTTCCCAATAATCTGCACCAAGAACTCTATCTACCCCCAAGTAAACACACCTTTTAAGTAAAAGTGTACCTGATACTATAGATTAAGCTTCAAGTTAAATCTTCCCTTAACTGCATTCCCACTAAATTACTTTTAGTCTTTCTAATATCAAAATCCTAAAGTCACCACTCACTCCTTTAACTATTTTTCAAATCCTTTCTCTACAAATCCTTTCTCTAGCCAAAAAGACCTAAATATAATTGAAAATTTATTGCATCTCTTCTTATTTTAAAATCCATCCTTGTATTCTCACTGCTTTTAGGAAGAAAAAAAATAAAAAATCATCATAGTCTATGCATAGGATCTAAACATGTCTCTAGTCTGGAATTTAACCACATCCCTAGCTTTAACTTGCACCACTCTGCGCCTTACTCTGTGGCTTAGCCACAACAAACCAGTTTTCAGCATATTAAACTAACTGCTCTAGCCCACACTAAGCATTTCACTTTTTGTTCTCTCTGGCTAGAAAACCACTTAGCACTTCTACTATGAAATGAATCCTTTAAATCAAATCATAAGCAGTAATTTTTCAGAGATTTATTTAAATCTCCAATACAAGTTAGTCTTCCCCTGTTATAAGGCCTCTTATTATTTTTAAAAGGAATTTATTAAAATTCTATTTAAATAATTAAATAGAAGTTGAATATTTAATATTCTTTCATTGGGAGGTAAACTCCCTAAGTCAAGGGGCAGTGTCTATTCAGCTCCCTGTAGATTCAATCTTTTAAATAGTACCTTAAATACATTGGGTCTCTATAGTGAGTTGTTAAATACATGAAACAATAGATCATATCTACATTTTTATCTTCTCTTATACTTCTGACACTAGCATGGTCTGTAACTAGCTATTTTAAGAATAAAGAACATAAACTCCTGAAGGCAAAAAATGAAAATTATTCCTAGTCTTAATATTATTAATAAGCAGAAAGCTGTCTAAATCTACACTTAAGAAACGTACGTTTCATGTGAAAATATAATCCTCCATGACAAAAATCTGTTGAAAGATACATTCAGTTCAAATCATAAACATAATACTATGTCTCACTCTGGAGCATATAGACTCTTGTAGTTTTATTGCAATAAGGTTTTTATTGGAACAAAGAGTCCTTGCTTTTCATTTGCATAATAAAAGAACTCACTAAAATGTATCTTCCTAGAACAAAGGGACTTTCTCCTGGAGAGGTAACATTCAGTGTCAATATGAAAGGAAGACACTGGCAGAAATTTTTAAGCTACGTTTTTCACGGTATCCACCTTCAGTTGTCATCTCATGTCACACACAGGGAGGTCTCACATTGAGTTTGTGTACATATGTGTGTGTACAAATGTGTGCATATATGTGTACATTAACACATGTACATGGCATGAGAGGGTGGATGAGCATGAGTTTGTGTATAGGTATGTGTGTGTACCATATATTTGTGGATCTGCAGGTGTTCATAATAACAATTCTGGGTATTAAGATCATTGCTGCTTCATTTTATTTAAAGATTGTTTGAAGTGATCATATGTTGCTTAAGTAATAAAGTAAAACAAAACAAACAAAATGTAGAATGTAAATGTCTTAGCACAATAACTAAGAAAATGCCAGGAAGGCTATGTTAACCAGTGTGATGAAAATGTGTCAAACGGTCTATAAAACCAGTGTATGGTGCACCATGATCACATTAATGTACACAGCTATGATTTAATAAAATAAATAAAAATAAAATAAATAAAAGTTATTTCAAAAAGTTTTTAAGACTATTGAGTGAAAGCATCCATCAACAAGTCTGTTGAGATGGGTAATATTTACATAGTGATAGAACACATTCTATCTCCTGACCTTCTTCAGCAGCTCAACTTTCCCTTTGAACAGTGACTTCCATTACCCCTTCCTACTGAGAAATATTTCTGAAATTTGCAATGGTAGAATCAGATCCTAAACCTTCCCTGAGATGAACTTTCTTTCTTGATTTTTCATTACAAATATTTAAATCTCTCAAGTCTCCTTCCTGGTCTCTCCTGTTCTTTTTTTCATCCCACATCAGTAGTTTGAAGTAATCAATAGATTCATATACACTGTATCTACGTGAATGCAACTTGCATTTTCAATGAATATTTCTATAAGTAAATTACACGGCTATGTATTTCTTCATACACTCAACACCCCTTGTAAAATCCTAAATCTCTTATCTTTGTCCTGTCAGTTTTTCTCAGTATCTGCTGAAACTACCTCCTGCTATGAAATTACTGCTCCACTAAATACTTCTCCCAAGCAAGGCTCGATCACTTACATTTGCTTCATTAAGTGAGTCTCTCTAAAGAGACCTGGAGCATCTGGGACTCACAGGTATGTCTTTACTGATCACTGGGGATTGTCCTTATCTTAAAAAATTGATTTTCTTCAGGTGGTGCCTGTGGCTCAAAGGACTAGGGTGCTGGCCCCATATACCAGAGGTGGCTGGTTCAAGCCCACCCCAGGCCAAAAGCTACAAAAAAAAAAAAAAAAAAAAATTGCCTTTCTTCTACTTCTATTTAAAGCTAGGATTGATATTTTCTGCTGGAAATGTAAGACTAAAAATAAGCTTTTTGTCACTTTTATTTTATTTATTTTAGAGATAGAGTCTGACTTTGTCACCCTTGATAGAATGCGTCACAGCTCACAGCAACCTCCAGCTCTTGGGCTTAACCTATTTTCTTGCCTCAACCTCCCAACTTGCTGGGACTACAGGAACCTGCCACAATATCAGGTTACTTTTTTTGGTTGCAGTTTGGCCAGGGCCGGGTTCAAACCCTCCACCCTCCGTATATGGGGCCGGCGCCCTACTCACTGAGCCACAGGTGCCACCTATCACTTTTATTTTTAAATGAAGTAGAACCAACGTCAATTTTCTCTGTTGTTTAGCTTTTTCTTTCAGTCAAATTTTATCAAAATTCTTGAAATGGCATATGACTTATGGAGAACTTAAGGAAGCAGAGTAAATACATGGATCCAAATTTGTTTTCCCTAGAAAAACCACCTAACAATACAATAAAGTGATTATTTTTAGTGGCATGGAATGGAGGCACAGACGAAAAATGTAACAACATTTCAGAAATTGGAAATCACCAGACGACTGATTTTATATGGCCTATGTCCTTGGTTTCTGGAAGGGAGATTCTAAGCCTTTAGTCTTTCTTAATCAATGGAATGATCTTTGAGTATAAGTTTTTGGATGGAAACTGAGTTTATCCTCATGATATGCTGTTAGATAGCTTCAGAATGGGCCTACTCCCAGAAAGAACAATGATGTGATTACAGAGTTGGGATTCTGAGCCATGTTGACCTGCAGAGGTAGGAGCTGGAGATTGAGTTCAATCATATGTCCAGCGTTAACTGAAAATCCAATAAAAATTCTGAACACTAAGCTCATTGGAAATCCTTGATTGATGAAAATATCTATGTACCAGAAAGGTGGTGTGCACAGAGACAGCACAAGAAACTCTGAGTTCAGGACCCGGCCACACCTGGTTCTATTTGCCTCTTCATTTGACTGTTCCTGAGTTTATCTTGTGTAATAAAATTGCAATTTCAAGAATAGCATTTTCTGAATTCTGTGAATCAGTCTATTGAATTCTAGAACCTGAGAGACTTGTAGGACTTTCCAAAATCATATCCTGTTGGTCAAAATTTGTGGGAAGCCTGGAGACGGTCTGAACTTGTTTTTAACCTCTGAAGTTAAGGCAGACATCTACAAACCACATCCTTTAACTTGTGAGACCTTCACCAATTCCAGGTGCTTAGTTAGCATCAGAATTAAATTGCAGTATACTCAGCTGGGGTATGTATTAGGATAGTACTGTATTTTATTAGCTCTGAGTTGCATTTTGTTTTTATATTTTAACATCTCTCAAATTTGAAATGCATTTTACAAACAACAGTGTGTCATATATTAAAAAGCAGTACTTTTCTTCATGGTATGCCTATTAAATGATGTATTTTACAATAAGAGATATTCTAAGATTTGAGGACATACTGTAAATGTATATATATATATACATACATACATAAACATATATAAAATAACTAAGCAGACTCTGATCTGAGAGAGCCTGGCCCCAAATATGAAGTGAGAAAAGTTAAGAAACAACTCAAATTACCTCTACAGAATTATGAAAACTCATACAATTCACATATTTTTGAATTTTGAGTTGGAGGGAAGGTAGGATTAAAATAAGAACAATTGGGTAAAATCTGTTTGAGAGACAGGAATGAGTGTCTTAGAAAAATTGTGGGATCTTATCTATTCTTAATTGTGAATGTGAGACCATTACCCACAGGCTTCTTCCTTTTTTTTTTTTTTTTTTTTTTTTTTTAACAGAGGCAGAGTCTCACTTTACTGCCCTCAGTAGAGTGCCGTGGCATCACACAGCTCACAGCAACCTCCAACTCTTGGGCGTAGATGATTCTCTTGCCTCAGCCCCCCAAGTAGCTGGGACTACAGGCGCCCTCTACCATGCCTGGCTATTTTTTTTTTGACCGGCCACCCTCAGTATATGGGGCAGGCGCCCTACTCACTGAGCCACAGGCACCACTACCCACAGACTTCTATACTCTTCAGCTTCCAGAATGTTGCCAGTAGAAACTTTTTATTCCAAGAAGATTAGAAAATTTTTCTTTAGATTATTTGATGTGCACAAGGTAAATAACCTAAGTATTCTGATCATGTAATTTTCTTAAATATGAACTTTCTAGATCACCATGTAGCCTTGTTTTCTGATAGTCCTGGTTTACATCCGTTAACTTAATGTAGTAATTAAAGGAGTCACGTTTAACTCTCAGAATAGTCCTTTCTTGCACCATAAATTACATAGTTACCCTATCTAACAACAGATCTGAAAATTATCAGAGCCTGTAATAAACTCTTTGTTGTGAATAACTAGATATTACCAGACTACTGAGAAAGACTCTAACATGGAAAATAAAGGCAAAATCAAACAACCAAACTATCAAAAAGACAAACAAGAAATAAAAAGAAAAAATCTGCATGGAAAAGAAAGCTTAAAAAATAAATAAATAAACCCATAAAACAGTGACTTCAAAGAGATAAGACATTGATTCTATGAGTCAAGTAAGTATTCTTATTCTAACAAGGGTGCTTCAGGAAAAATGAAAACAAATATGGAAAAAAGGGAGGAGTGACAGAGTAAGGAAAAAACAAAATAAAATTTAAAGGGTAAAAGCACAATAGATGGGATGAAACATTCAGTGGAAACATTGGAGAAAAACTTGAGTGAATCACCTAAAAGAAAACAAAAGGACAAAGACTGTAAAAAGTAGAGAAAAGACAAAAAAAAAAAAAAAAGAAGAGGTGCAGTCTGTGAGGTTACATAATAGAAGAATTTCTTTACATTTCTAGAAAAATGTTTTTCAAACCTATAATTCTATGCACACCTCTATATATAGATACACACACTACACTATATATGTATATATAAACACATATACACGTATGAATCAATAAAATTAACCTGATCAAGTTGTTTTCATCCAATATGTTCACAGGTTGCACAGTGCATTAAAATAAGATGAATGACATTTTGCAGGTTCGACAATGGGTCTGAAGGTTACTTATTTTAGTAGATAATACTCAAATTTTCAAGACAGACCACCCCCAGCTAAGAGTAGGAGTCTCTCCTCTGGTCAGATGGCTTCATTTTATGCTATGTTTCTTTATCTCTTCTAACATATTTGGTTTCCCTAAATTTGGCTTCTTGTAAGTATTTGAGTAGGTAGTGAGTGGCTTCCATTGTGTCTGATACCAGCCTTACACCTTGACATTGTGTTAGAATTTATCTATTGTACTCTTTATTGACAAATTGTATGCAGGGGTGTCACTTGTTATATTTTGTTCATATCTTAGATTGTGATTTGTTATTGTATTATCATAAAAGATGGACATTGAAGAGGTGTGCATGTTCTATGCTCTTTGCATCAATGGTAGCTAACCATGGTTGCAAGGAAGAGTAAAGCAAATGGACATTTATGCATCTCCCATTGTGGCCCAAGCACCACACAGTAGAAGTAGAAGAGGAAAAATGAATTGGCTAATCATGTTGCTGAGATTGGGGTCTATCTTTGCTGATCCTAAAGGCTATTCTTAATTGTTTTCCTATTCTCTCTGGCTGCTTTGTATGTGGTCAATAAATATTTAACTAATAAATTGGATCTTATTTGATAAAATATGATCCATTAATAAAAATTTAAAATTAAGGTTACTTTCTCTATATTAGAATGCTAGATACCCATGGATTATCTTTGATATTGTGGCATTTATTAGTAAGCATGATGTATTCCACTGGGTAATGTGTTGTTTTTATGTAGACAGATCATCTTCTGGTCGTATACATTCTACAAAGAATTAGATTTAAATTTCTCAAAGGATTATTTATTTCAATTCCTCTAAGACCAAAGGAGAGTTTATTTTCCACACTCTACTAAAAGTGATAACAAAACATCTTGGCACATTAAGCAATATTACTGAGAAATAATGTAAGCATAACTTATTATGTTAACATGCAGCGCTCTCCTTAGATTATTTTCATGTACTTAGAATAATTAAAAAATATTAAGCCTTCATAATAAATAGAAATGTTTGTAACTGGAAAGAAAAGCTGCAGCTAGCTATTTCTTCCTAGCTCACCTTAGGGATTTCCGTTCAGCGGCCCAGAATGAAAGAACTTGGAGAAAGGCGTGCAAGGAAATGCTCTATTTATCAAAATAACAAATGATTTATCTGCACACCAGGACAACAAATAACTCATGGTAATAAATAAGCATTCATTTCTTGTTTTCGTTTAAAATATTCGACAAACACATATGACTTTGTAAAAACCAAAATGTGATACATTTTGAGAAAAGCCATATTGTCAATATAAACAGACGACTTTAGCAATATGAATACTGCTGTTTAGTAGATGCTCCTTTTGAATGGCGTAGAGAATAGTTCTCACTTGACAGGACTCACAACAGACGATCTACTGATGAGAGTTATCAGAGATTCAGCCAAGAAACCTGGAAATAAACAAGAATCATAGAAATGCATTAAGTTTCAATATTTGCTGCTTCTGAAAATCCTGTAATAAGTATCCCAAAAGAAAGGGAAAAAATACTTGGTTTATAAAGGCCATCTTTCCCTGCTAACTAACTAACTAACTACTTTCCTTCCTTCCTTCCTTCCTTCCTTCCTTCCTTCCTTCCTTCCTTCCTTCCTTCCTTCCTTTCCAGACAGAGTTTCATTTTGTCACCCGTGGCAGAGTGCTATGACATCACAGCTCACAGCAACCTCCAGCTCTTGGGCTCAGATGATTCTCCTACCTCAGCCTCCCAAGCAGCTGGGACCCCAGGCACCCGCCACAAGGCCCAGCCATTTCCTTGTTGCAGTTTGGCCAGGGCCGGGCTCAAACCCTCCACCCTCAATACATGGGACGCGTGCCCTACTCACTGAGCCACAGGCACCGCCCCCTGCTAACTCTTAAATAGGGATCATCAAACCATCTGAGGCCACACAGGGTCAATCTCTAAGTGTGCAGGTTGCCTCCCGGTGAGATCTACCTGAACTCAAGGGAATAAATATTTCCATTTAGCAAATGTCTTCTAACTACATGTGTCAAAAATGAACATTTTGCTCTTTGTATCTTGCCAACAACCAAGATTTTACAAACCTTTGTAGATTTTGGTAACAGCCATTCATGCTTTTCTTCCCCTTAGAGCCATGTTAAATTGGCAAGAAGCTGCAATCAATACTGTAGTTGAAAATAGTCAATACTTTATTTTACTTATAAAGAGGAGTTTTGTGTTTTAAGCCATTTCTCAAATGCAGTCATGTGTTGCTTAAGGACAGAAATATATTCTGAGAAATGCATCATTAGGTGATTTTCCCATTGTGAAAACATTATAGCCTGTATTTCCACAAACCAAAATGATACAGTTTACAACACACTTTGGCTACATGGCATGGCCTGTTTTTTTAAACTATAAACCTGTATAGTATGTTCCTGTACTGAATACTGTAGGCAACTGTAGTGCAATGGTAAGTATTTGTATATAGACACATATCTCAATATATATAGATAAGATACTGCATAAATACAATATTGTAATGTTACAGATGACCGTAAAAGATGTGGCCCATTGTTGATAAAAACAATGACTAAATGAGGATAATTCAGATCCAATAATTTTTATCCCTCCTATTCGACTTACTTACTTATTAACAAATATTAACAATATTATCACTATGGATTTTTTCTAGTATTTTTAAACTCTTGATGCAGCCAATTTGGCTTCTAAAAAATCATAGCCTTACATAGTCATGGAGATAAAAACCACATCAGAAGATCCCAAGCTGCAGATGCTGGGAGGGGATGTGGAGAGAGGGGAACACTGACGCACTGTCAGTGGGATTGCAAACTAGTACAGCCTTTTTGGAAAGAAGTATAAATAATCCTCCAAGAACTAAAAGTAGACCTCTCATTTGATTGTGCAATCCCATTACAAAGAATCTACCCCAAAAGAAAAATCATTTTACCATAAGGACATTGTACACATGAATGTTTATAGCAGCTCAATTCACAATTGTAAAAATGTGGAAATAACTCAAGTGCCTATCAACCCATGAATAGATTAATACATTGCAGTATATGTATATTATGGAATACTATTCAGGCATAAAAACAAGATGGGAACTTTGCATGTTTTGTATTTAACTGGAGGTTTGGCAGGACATTATGATATGTAAAATATCTCAGAATGGAAAAGCAGCCATCCCACGTACTCAGTATTGATTTGAAACTAGTAGATCAACAACTACAGCCTCGCACTGGAGAAAAACACAATTAAATTCAAGAAGGGGCAAGGGGCATACAGTAAGTTCCCACCTATCAAGTACAATGTAGGAGTATATGGCACACTTCCTGGATGAAGGACTCAACTACACCTCAGACTTTGAACTTGACCTTACAAATGCAAACCATTTAACCTGTATGTATCCTCATGTTAACCCTGTGTTGTGGGGAAACTTTACATAAGAGTTTTGTGCCAATTGCTGTGGAAAATTTAAAAGGTCCCAAAGGACTGGTTTGGAAGATCCTGGGAAAACTTCACAGATGTTTGCATAGGAGTTGGCTTTTAAATAGTTTTTAGAAACATATATCTAAGGGCAAATTACAGTAACATTTATCGACATAGGCATTCTCACAGGGCTAAGGGTTTTGGTTAAGCTATTTTTCTAATATTTCACAACCTAATAAGGATTCATTATCTCTGTTTTACAAATGTGAAAATTACTGTTCAAGTATAGTAATTCATAAGAATAAAGATAACCAATGAAGAAATGGCAAACCAGGGACATAAACCCAGACATTCTCATCCCAATTAGAAGTTCCTGGAAATTTCCAAAATTAGAGAAATGAAGTCCTCAATTATATCTGATGATCTCTTTCAAGTAAATCAAGATCACAGATGGAACATCCCAAATATAA
Source organism: Loris lydekkerianus (assembly GCA_963574355.1). Taxonomy (NCBI): domain Eukaryota; kingdom Metazoa; phylum Chordata; class Mammalia; order Primates; family Lorisidae; genus Loris; species Loris lydekkerianus. The sequence goes on along the minus strand of CAUYPK010124767.1, from coordinate 21,381 downwards.
AATGTAAAATGAAAATGGGCTGTGGTTTAAAGGTGACCATTATATAATTCTCTGTTTTGTTTGTTTGACCTACTTCAAATAAAATTAAGCACTTTATTGAAGATATAACAAAGTTTATAGACTGGTTTTACTGAGATGCATCCAGGGTTAATGAAAAAATATATATCAGAGTAAAAGTCCTCATAAAAAGTTTCCAGAAATAATATAATAACATTAGACATTCAATTTAAAACAAGAGCTACAACATTAGAATGTATCATCTACAGACTGTGAAAGGAAGGGAATAGAGATTCATGCATATAATGTTTAGCCAAAATGTTACTTACGTTTGGAAGTAGAAAATAAGATTTTTTTGAATTATAAAATTTTGGAGAAGACCTTCCATTTACCTGATATCACAGTCAATAAATCTCAAGTTAAATACAGACAGAAGGTGATTACGTAATTGGGAATTTGTATTTGGTAAGAATTGTTTCTACAGTAGATTAGATTGTAAAGAAAACCTCAGTAATAATGTATTACCAATGTTTTAAATTATGTCCTGATAAAAATATACAAGATTCTAAAATGTATTTAGAATTTGACAGTTCAAATAAGAACAAATGAGAAGAGTCTAAGTGATATAATCAACTAGCTCAATTACATAAATTACATAGATATATGGAACAACTTGAATCATTTAATTCCTACAAAGAGAAAAAGCACACTTTTTAAATTCATTTAAATGTTTTTCTTTTAAGTTATTTGTTTACCAAGGAAATCTTAATAAATTTCTGACATAACTAATAAAAAAATAGAAAGAATGATAGAAAGATGGCCCAAAAACTGCATCGAAATTAAGAAATGCTTTATTAGTTGATATTAAGATCAAAGAGAAAACTCAAAATAGAAACTAAAAAAATGTATGCAATATATTGAAAAAGCATTTCACAAGAACATCTATAAAACATAGAGCTATACTCAAAATTAATAATATACACTTGGAACTTTTTGTCATAATAGAAGAAAGATTGAAAACATTAACCATAAAGCCAAATTAAGGAATTAGAAAAGAGGAAAAAATAAGAAAATATATAAATCAAGACAAGGAAAACTATACAGATTAATGTTGAAATTTATAAAACTAAAAAATGCAAAATAATAAAAATATTAAAATTAATTTTTATAAAATGAATAGAGCTTTCTCTAAACTTTATTGAAGAAATGGATAAATAGAGCTTTCTCTAAACTTTATTAGAGAAAGACAAGCAAAATACTTTTTTCTTTTTTTTTCTTTTTTTTTTTATTAAATCATAGCTATGTACATTGGTATGATCATGGGGCATCATACACTAGTTTCACAGACGGGTTGCAAAATACTTTTTTCAAGTGAGACATTACAAAATTTATAAAATATTAAAAATGATGTTATAACTATAATTGTTAAACAGTTTTAAAAATTAGCATTTTTATTAAGCAATGAGAAAAATATTAATGTTGAGAGCATCATAAATTCAAATTTGGGACAAAATAAATTTGCAAAAATAGAATGAAATTTATTTATCTATTCTACTATGGATGGATAGCTGATTTGCAGTGAGTATTACAAGTAATTCTCTTATCATTCTATGTGAGTTCAATTTATCAGGCCTGTTTCTAATGTTCTTAAAACTCTTAGGTTTCCTCCTTAAATAGTCCACATCTTTCTCTGAACAGTGGGTAAATTCTCATTTTTCATGGATGTACTTGAACTTTATTATGATGAACTAATGTATCTGCACTTCACTCCATTAACAAAAAAAAAAAAAAAAAAAAGAATTCAGGAGACATAGAAAAATAAATCCACACTTACTATAATGAACGTAAGAACATCAAAGCAAACTAAAAACTCCACAAGGTTCCAGAAGGCCAGAAGGTACAGCAGGTAATGTATCAAAAGGAAATGATAGGTGCTAAAACCAGGCTTCTCAACAACAACAATACATGTAGACGGACAACTGAGTAATAGCTTTAAAATTGTAAATAACTTGTAGAAATTAAAGTTTCATATAACATGTGTTTTTAATATTATGCTGACGTGAACATATATTTAGGTGAACATACCTTCAGGAAATTTGCCAATTTTACTCCAACCAGAAAGTAAATGAAAAGAATGAAGAAGTCAGGGGAAATAAATAACATGGTAATATGCATTATAGCTTAAAGAATAAAAAGCAAAAGGAATAACAAGAGGAGATGGTACTACCTACCTAGAGGAAAAATAAAAGATTAATTTCAGTTTGACCAGTTGGTGATGGTGGAGGTGAGAATACAAGGTGCTGAAAGATACGCCCCAAATACCTATATTTCTCAGGGAAGAGCCTAAATTAGTTGATGTAGAGGTTGAAAGCATAATTATTTTCATGGGCTTCAGTAGTTAGGAGTAACCCAAATCAAAATCAAAATATGTTTACCTTCAATCATCTGATAAAAATAGCTATCTATTAAATGAAAGTAGAAAAGGACAGCTAAACAAAAACACAGTAAATGACAAAAGTATATGAAATGGCAGAAAAATTACTTTAAAAGTCATTGATATAATTGAATTTAATGCAAAATATTTAAATGCATAAAATGTGAAATTATAGTGTATACAAGAGAATGATTTGAACATAACTGAGGAAAATATATACTAGATAAATACAAACCAATTTTATGTAATGATTAGTAACAAATAAGGATACTATATATATATATATATATTTGTGAGCAAGAATGATCAAGATGAAAAAACATCATGAAATTATGTGCATCACAAATTTGGGCTGTTTATCAGCCTGAGCAACATTGTAGCAAGATGCTGTCTCTACAAACAACACAAAATTTACTAATGTGGTGGTGGGTGTTTGTGATCCCAGTTACTTGGGAGTCTGAGACAGGTGGATCATTCAAGGCTAGGAGTTTGAGGTTGTAGTGAGCCATGATGATGCCACTAGTTTGAATGCCAGAGTGAGATTTTGTCTCAAAAAAAAAAAAAAAAGTGCAATCTAAAAATGCATGACAATATCTGTGGTTTCAAGGAAGCAGGAACGAACGTATACAGTCACAAACTATTTAGAGATTTAACACAATCTTTTGAGAAATTAATAAGTAGAACAAATATCACTAATTGTATAATTTAGCCTCAACATGGGGTGCACATTTTTTAATAGAGGGGATTTTTAATAGTGACAAAATTTATTTCTGAAATAGTGCGCAAAAAAGTTTGAAAATATTGCATAAGAATAGAAATTTTTTCCATTCTAAGCACTATGCTGTTCAATAATAAGGCAATAAAACAGAGAGATCATGACCTAAGGATGAACATTACAGTGTTGAGGCATCAATTTATATATTTTTCCACTTTTCATCTCACTTAGACATTTTGTATGTCCTTTTTATAAAAAAGTGTCTTCTGGTATGAAATGATTTTGTCAAGAAGTGTGAAACCAAGTGTTAAACAAACTATAAAATGAAGAAGGACTATTCCTCACACAAACGACCCTAAAAGGCACTTTCAACAATTCTTATTAACCTCTAGAAATATCCTGTGTATAGGTATATTTGTGTACAAATATGTATGTATATATTCCTATAAAAATAAGCCTTCTAAACACACTATTTTTCATCTTGTTTTCTTTTTGTTATTTATCTTTGAGAATTCAAGTATGGGCTTATTCTCAACTCCCTCATTTCCCCCTAACTATTGTATAGAATCTCATTGTAAAAATTAATAATTGACTATTAAATGAACTACCTCGAGGCAGTTAGTTTATTTCTGTAGAGTTTTCATCACATTTGTGTTGGGTTGTTTTGTTTTTGTTACTGCAGACAGTGATGCTTAAAGCTCTTAAACATAAAATATTTGTTGGGGGTTGACAATATTTCCATAAGGTTTATTCCTACAATTAGAATTTAGGAGACAAATAGTATACTATTTTTTGTTTTTATTTATTTATGTTTTATTCACATTAATAGAGGGTTCAAATGATTAGATTACACCGTGTGTGTTCCTAAGGTAAAGTTCAAATTGTAGATGAGCCCCTCACCCAGGGGAGCACTGTCTACCCTTACATTGTGCCCATTCGCTGAGAGCTTCTAAATCTGAAAAGAACTTGATAAGCCTCAAGTTCCATGTCTTTACACTTACTGTATACACTCGAGTATAAGCCGAGTTTTTTTGGCACAAACCCGAACTCGGCTTATACTCGGGTCATACAGGTTATTTGATTCTGTGCGCGCGCACCTCATCAAATGCACGCAGTCTCCAGTCATCTTCTGCCGTCTGCTTGAGGGGAGGTGATTCAGCTCAGTCCACAAGTCGCAGCTGAGCTGAAGAGGTAGGCGGCTGAACTGAACTGTATTCCACTGAACTATTTAACCCACAATATTTAATGGCACATTTAATTACCCTCACATCAGATACAGCTGAAGCTCTGTTTGGACATACAGGTGATGAGGAGGAGGAATCCAGTTTTGAAGGATTTTAACGTTTGTGATTTAGCTTGATTACCTGTTAAGCTACGGTTTTCTGCACTTTATTTATAGTTTTAAAATTGTTGTTGCTAGTTTACAGTTTTTCTTTAGCAATAAATATTGAAAAGCATTTAACCTACTGATTCCTCAATTATTGTAATTGTTTGGGGTATATATTTTTATTTTTGAAATTTACCAGTGGCTGCTGCATTTTCCACCTTGGCTTATACTTGAGTCACTAAGGTTTCCCAGTTTTTAGGGTAAAATTAAGGGGGTCGGCTTATACTCGGGTCGGCTTATACTCAAGTATATAGGTATATTGCTGTCACTGCACTCTACCTGGAGCAACAGAGCAAGACTCTGTCTCAACAAACAAAGTATAGAGCAGTCCCACTTCTAGGAATGTGTCCAGAAAGATACTGTACCTGCATCCCTATAAAATTCTGTATTCAAAATGGCAGCTCTGTTTGTAAAAGCAAAACAAAACTAAAAGAAAAACAAAAGAAAAGAAATAATACAAATATCTATCAGTAGAGGCATAAAAAGCATCATAAGCTGGACACCGTGGCATGCACCTGTGAATAGCCGCTGTACTCCAGCCTGGGTAACATAGTAAGACCCTGTCTCTTTTGTTGTTGTTGTTGTTGCCGTTTAGCTGGGGCCAGGTTAGAACCCGCCACCCTCGGTGTATGGGGCCAGCGCCCTACTCACTGAGCCACAGGCACTGCCCAAGACCCTGTCTCTTAAAAAAAAAAAAAAAAAGTACTGCATATCTATACAATGGAGTATATGAAAATTTAAAAACAAAGGAAAAGGTGTAGGAAAATCACTATATTTCCTCATGGGATGGTGTCCAAATAATATGAAAAAAAAAAAAAAAGTATTGATAATGGGTGGATACCTCTGGACAGCCCTATATATATGTATGAATTTTATATAAAATTTCAAAATATCGTCTGGGCGTGGTGGCTCATGCCTATAATCCTAGCACATCTGGAGGCTGAGGCAAGCAGATTGCTTGAGCTCAGGAGTTCAAGACCATCCTGAACAAGAGCAAGACTCCTGTCTCTAAAAATAGCAGGGTATTTGGGAGGCAGAGGCAAGAAGATCACTTAAGTCCCAAAGTTTGAGGTTGCTATGAGCAATGACTCCATGGAACTCTACCGAAGTTGACAAAGTGAGACTCTGTTTCAAAAACAAAACAAAACAATTTTCAAAATAGTAGAACTTCTATAAGTTGTCCACTCAAGGAACTGTAACAAACTGGTCAACATACAGAGGTGGTCAACATAAAAACTAGGCCTACTGTACTGATACGTACACATGGTACATGTTCAGTCTTACGAGAATTAGATGAACTTACAAAGGTGGTCAGCTATGGAGGTTCTTCTGTGTTAGGGGTACAAATGCTTTTATTACATGGGGAGCCTTTATAATGCTTAAATCAGGAGTATCAGCATGCTCATTACCCAGTGTTCATTGTACTTGTTGGTAGGTTTTTACCTCTCCCCTTCTCCTCCCTTTACCCAATGATACCTTGTTAAGGGGGTAAAAAGCAAGTTGCAGAAAAGCATACACAGTTTGTTAAAATTTATGTGAAAGGGGGAAAAGAATATATAGATAGATAGATTGATATTTGCTTGTATATACATAAGATATTGTTGGAAAAGTAAACAATAAATTGGTATCAGAGCCTGTCTGTTGGGGATAGGATGGGAATAGAAAGAGACTTTTTACCTTTGAATCTTTTGAATTTAAAACTAAGTTAAAATGGGGCGGTGCCTGTAGCTCAGTGGGTAGGGAGCCAGCCCCATATACCAAAGGTGGCAGGTTCGAATCCAGCCCCGGCCAAGCTACAACAAAAATAGCTGAGCATTGTGGTGGATGCCTGTAGTCCCAGCTAGTTGGGAGGCTGAAGCAAGAGAATTGCCTAAGCCCAGGATTTGGAGGTTGCTGTGAGCTGTGAGCCACAGCACACTACTGAGGGGGATAAAGTGAGACTCTGTCTCTTAACAAACAAACAAAAAAAACTAAGTTAAAATGTAAAATAGGCTTTGTGCAGTGGCTCACATCTATAATCCTAGGCTCAGGAGTTCAACAGCAGCCTGACTAAGAGTGAGACCCTGTCTCTACTAAAAATAGAAAAACTTGGGGTGGCGTCTGTGGCTCAAAGGAGTAGGGGGCCAGCCCCATATGCCAGAGGTGGCGGGTTCACGCCCAGCGTTGGCCAAAAACCACAAAAAAAAAAAAAAAAAAAAAAAAAATAAATAAAATAAAAAATAGAAAAACTCTTAGGGTGTTGTGGTGGGTACCTGTAGTCCCAACCACTCAGGAGGCTGAGGTAAGAGGATTGCTTGAACCCAGGAGTTTGAGGTTGCTGTGAGGTATGATGATGCCAGGGCACTCTACCCAGGGCATCTGAGTGAGACTCTGTCTCAAAAAGAAAAAAAAAAAAAAAAAAAAGTAAAATGAAAGATAATTCCAAGGGAGACCAACCAAATAAGATCATACAATTAAAAAGGAAAAACTTAAAAAAAAAAAAAAAGAAAAACTTGGTAGAAATAATTCTTTTACTTTTATTAAAGATAAAAAATTATTTAAAAATTATATCATTTCCAGGGCGGTGCCGTACCTCAGTAGGTAGGGTACCAGCCACATACTCCCAGGCTGGTGGGTTCAAATCCAGCCCAGGCCAGCTAAACAATGACAACTGCAACAACAAAAATAGCATGGCATTGTGGCAGGTGCCTGTCATCCCTGCTACTTGGGAGACTGAGGCTAGAGAATCGCTTAAGCCCAAGAGTTTGAGATTGCTGTGAGCTGTGATGCCACAGTGCTCTACCAAGGGTGACATAGAGAGATTCTGTCTCAAAAAAAAAAGTTAGGCTTGGTCCCCGTACCACAGTGGTTACAGCACCAGCCATATGCACTGAGGCTGGTGGGTTCTAACCCAGCCTGGGCCAGCTAAACAATGAGGACAATTGCTACAAAAAGTAGCCTGCATTGTGGGCATTGTGGTGGATGCCTGTAGTCCCAGCTACCTGGGAGGCTGAGGCAAGAGAATCGCTTAAGCCCAGGAGTTTGAGGTTGCTGTGAGCTGTGATGCTACTGCACTCTACTGAGGGTGACGTAGTGAGACTGTCTCCAAAAAAAAATTATATTATTTCTTAAACAAGAAGGTTTACATCATTTTTAAAAATTACATTATTTTTCTTTACATATATGTTTTCTTTTCATTAAAAGATAAAGTAAGGGCATGATTAATAAATAAATATAATTTGTTTGGTGAAGAAAATTTTGACCAAATTTTAGTGTGAGAAAGCCCCATCTGCAAGGGATTCTAGGTGGCTTCAGTGCACTCAGGCCGCCCTCTAGTGTCTGTGTGGGATAAAGCTTGTGATATATATGTTTATTTAGAGACAGAGAAAACACTTTGGTAATTCTCCTGCAAGAGACAAGATTGAAGCCATTTGTCAGTTTTGAAGGTCCTTGCCATTGGCCCATTCTGTTATCCCTGTTAGTTTGTGAATAGTTGTCATACTAGGGCCCCCTGTCTTTGGGTCAGAAACTATGCTCAGAGCTCCTCTGGGCACATCACAGGCCCAAACAGCCGAGGGCAGCAGAGCAAGGCCTGGAGGTCAGTATGGAGAGAGGGAAGGACCTGAGGGTGTAGTAGGCCCTGGGGCTGTGTGTAAAGCCCTGCCTCTAGACCACCTGCTGACCCACGTTCAGACCCTTCCCGGGTATCAGTCATTCCCAGGACCCCAAGGAAATCAAATCCCAGCGCCTCGGTGTGGGCAGCTCCCTAAGAGGGGCTGTGTGTGGTATCCCATACTTTTGCCTCACAGCCTTCTTTCAATATTATAAATTAAGCCAGGTTGGCTTAGTATGGTGGTTCTAAAAGTGGGGTCCTGGAATAATCAGCATGAGCATTAGCTGGGGACATGTTAGAAATGCAATTTTCTTTTTCTTAATCCAGGCCTGCCACCTAGTGTCTATAACAGTGATTTTCTTTCTTTCTTTCTTTTTTTTTTTTTTGAGACAGAGTCCCACTATGTCGCCCTTGTAGAGTGCTATGGCGTCATAGCTGACAGCAACCTTAAACTCTTGGGCTTAAGTGATTCTCTTGCCTCAGCATCCCAAGTAGCTGGGACTACAGGCGCCCACCACAATGCCTGGCTATTTTTTTTGTTGCAGTTGTCATTGTTGTTTAGCTGGCCTGGGCTAGGTTTGAACACTCCAGCCTGGGTGATGTGGCCAGCGCCCTACCCACTGAACTATGGGCACTGCCAACAAAGATTTTCCTTTTTTGTTTTTTTTTTCTTCTTCTTCTTTTGAGACAGAGTCTTACTTTGTCACCCTTGGTAGAGTGCTGTGACATCACAGCTCACAGAAACCTCAAACTCAAACTCTTGGGCTCAAGCGATTCTCTTGCCTCACCCTCCTAAGTAACTGGGACTACAGGTGCCCACCACAATACCCAGTCATTTTTCGAGACGAAGTCTTGTTCTGGCTCAGGCTGGTCTCAAACCTGTGAACTCAGGCAATCCACCAGCCTCAGCCTCCCAGAGTGCTAGGATAACAGGCATGAATCACCATGCCTGGCCTTTTTCTTTTTTGGTTAAGACAGCGTCTCACTTTGTCTCCCTGGGTAGAGTGCTGTGGGGTCAGAGCTTACAGCAATTGCAAACTCCTGGGCTCCATTGATCTTTTTTTTTTTTTTTTTCAGTTTTTGGCTAGGACCGGGTTTGAACCCGTCACCTCTGGTATGGGGCTGGCACCCTACTCCTTGAGCCACAGGCACTGCCCCCATTGATCCTTTTGTGTCAGCCTCCCAAGTAGCTGAGACTACAGGCATCTGCCACAATGCCCAGCTATTATTTATTTATTTAGAGACAGAGTCTCATGTTGTCACCCTCGGTAGAGTGCCATGCCATCATAGCTCATGGCAACCTCAAACTCTAGGGCTCAAGTGATCTTCTTGATTCAGCCTCCCAAGTAGAAGGGATTACAGGCACCCCCCACAACACTGAGCTATTTTTAGAGACAGGATCTCACTCTTGCTCAGACTGGTCTCAAACTCCTGAGCTCAGGCAATCCACCCACCTTGGCCTCCCAGAGTGCTAGAATTACAGGAGTGAGCCACCATGCCTGACCCTATAGCAGTAATTTTCTTTCTTTCTTTCTTTTTTGTTTTTTGAGATAGAGTCTCAAGCTTTCACCCTGGGTAGAGTGCTGTGGCATCACAGCTCACGCAACCTCCAACTCTTGGGCTTAAGTGATTCTCTTGCCTCAGCCTCCCACGTAGCTGGGACTACAGGTGCCCGCCACAATGCCCGGCTAATTTTTGGTTGTAGTTGTCACTGTTGTTTGGTGGGCCGGGGCTGGTTTCGAACCCATCAGCTCTGGTGTATGTGGCTGGTGCTCCAGCTGCTTGAGCTATAGGTGCCAAGCCTATAGCAATGATTTTCAAGTGGTGTGCAGCGGCACACTGGTGTGCTGTGAGAGGATCTTAGGTGTGCTGCAAAAAATTTTAAAGATCATTAATTAAATTCTTTTTGATAGAAGTTCAAAGCACATTAAATATATTCCTTTTTTTTTTTTTTTTTTTTTTTGAGACAGACTCACTCTGTTGCTGTGGGTAGAGTCCATGGCATCATCATAGCTCACAGCAACCTCAAAGTCTTTGGTCTTGAGCAATCCTCTTGCTTCAGCCTCCCAGTAGCTGGGACTATAGTTGTGGGCCATTAGACCTGGCTAGTTTTTCTATTTTTAGTAGAGACAGGGTCTCACCGTTCCTCAGGCTGGTCTTGAACTTCTGAGCTCAAGCAATTCATCTGCCTCAGCCTCCTAGAGTGCTAGGATTACAGGCATGAGCCACCACACTCAGTCAAATATATTCTTTAAAAAAAATTTTTTTTTGATCAACATAATTTAAGTGTACCTTGGAAGTTCAACTATAGGTTCAAGTGTGCTATTAAAAAAAAAGTTAAAAAACACTGGTCTATAGCAATGTAATTTTCAGGCCCTATCCCAGACCCCACTGAATCCGAAGCTCTACATTTTAATAAATCCTCCACCAGAATTTTTTCTTTCAAGTTAGCTTTGCCCTCCGTCACTCAAGTCTCAATACTGAATAGCTGTGATTTCTGAATAGTCAGATGTGGGATACATTTTCTTGCTAGGTGATCCTAAATCAACCAGTCTGAGTCCTGGCCTGGCCCATGGAAAGAAATCCATGTCCTGGATTCTGAGCTGTACTCTCTTGTTCTCAGTGTCTGTTAGCCTCCCACTTATATATCAAAACACAGCTGAAGTATTATTTTTTTTGTTGGGTTTTTGTGACTCCTTGGTCAGAGTGATGGTTTGCGTATACATCCAAAAACCAAATGCACATGTCCCACTAACCACTTGTGTTAGAATTTCTGTACTGATCTCTGCCTGAGCAAGACTGGGTCAATGTTGAGGGCAAAGAGGGTTTGGTTCCTCTGACCTCAGCCCCAGCTCCTCTAAAGACAATTCCCAGCACACAGCAGGTGTTTGAGAAATGGTTACCAGATGAATGGGTTGCCTGGGATGGCCTAGCAGACAGGGCAGTGGAACAGGAAACCACAAGCAAAAGTGGCTCTTTGCCGGGCTGGCGGAGGCTCAGGCCTGTAATCCTAGCACTCTTTGATGCCCAGACAGGTAGATTGCTTGAGCTGACAAGTTTGAGACCAGCCTGAGCAAAAGTGAGATGGAGTCTCTACTGAAAATAGAAAAACTGAAGTAAGAGGATCACTTGAGCCTCAGTAGGAGGGTGCTGTGAGCTATGATACCAGTGGCAACAGCTTTAACTTCCGTCTCAAAATAAATAAAGTGGATCTTTGCTGGGCCACAGAGCCCCTTAATGCTCACTTTGGAGCCCTCTCATCTGTCTAGTCTCCCCTCATCAGGCACTTGCATGGCCCCCAGAGCCCACCTCCTCAGACACTATCTTTCAGGACCACCCTCTAGATCAGCCAGGTGCAAATTCAGAAATAACTTCCTGCCTTAGTACCAAGTGCTTAGCTGCAACTCCGAGGCCAATTTCCATGGGAGTTGAGAGATTATCCATTTGAGATGTCACTAGCAGGCTGGGTATGGTGACACGCCTATAATCCTAGCACTCTAAGAGGCCAAAGCAGGCTGATTACTTGAGCTCAGGAGTTTGAGAACAACCTGATTAAGAGTGGAACCCCCTGTGTCTAAAAACAATAGCCAGGCATTGTGGTGGGCACCTGTATTTCCTGCTACTTGGGAGGCTGAGGCAAGAGAATCACTTGAGCCCAAGCGTTTGAGGGGGCTGTGAGCTAAGATGCCACAGTACTCTACCCAGGGCAACAGAGAAAAAAAAAAAAAAGGAAAAGAAGTATTTCTTGTTTTCTGTAGGCCAGGTCATCTTGATCTTCAGTTCTCCCAGTAAACTCAGGGTGGAGGGGGGAGGATGGCGCTGACTAGAAATGACCAAACAGTTGAGCACAGCTCAGTCCAGGGTTATATAAGAGATAGCCGGGGGAGTTTCTCTTTCACTTTCGGAGGCAGCTGTTATGCCCAAGGTCTGAGAAGAGAAAGTTGTCTTTATTTTCGTGAGTCCAGGGGTCCAGAGGGGAGAGTGGTGGGAGAAAAAGTAGTTTCTGGGTCAGAGAAGAAGGCGGGTGGAGAGGTTGGGGTGAAGTGAAAGGACTTTGTACAGATGATCTGAAGGGTTGATGGGGGGAAGGGTGGCCAGTCCTGGGTTCTGGGGAGTGACTTGTGTCCAAGCCCAAGATCTTTAGGGCCTCCTCTTCTCCTAGAACAGCAGTTCTCAACCTGTGGGTGGCAACCCCTTTGTTCCATTTGTAACAACACAGCAATTAGGAAGGTTGAGAACCATTGCCCTAGGAAGTGGGGAATCAGCTTCATGTCTCCTGGCCATCTCCTCCATATACCTTGGAACAAACCTTTCATATTTAATATTGTCATCATTTTCTTTTCTTTCTTTCTTCCCTCCCTCCCTCCCTCCCTCCCTCCCTCCCTCCCTCCCTCCTTTCTTTCTTTCTTTCTTTCTTTCTTTCTTTCTTTCTTTCTTTCTTTCTTTTAGAAAGAGTCTCATTCTGTCACCCTCAGAAGAGTGCAGTGGCATCATAGCTCACAGCAACCTCAAACTCTTGGGCTCAAGTGATTCTCTTGCCACAGCGTCCCAAGTAGCTGGGACCACAGGTGCCCCCCACAATGCCTAGCTATTTTTTGTTTGTTTGTTTAGCAGGCCTGGGCTGGGTTTGAACCCACCATCCCCAGTGCATCTGGCTGCGCCCTAAGCACTGAGCGACAGGCGCTGCCGATTGTTATCATTTGCATTGAAGTATTAAAATTCTTCTTTAGAGTGAACTGAACTGAGACACACTGAGGACATTCTGCAAAGAAGGTAGATTTTGTGGAGAGAAAGGGCTGTGGAGTACCTGTCAGGGGCGCTGAGTCCTCTCCTTTTCTGCCCTTCACTACCTTTGTGACCTTTGGCAATAAAAATAATCTCTCTGAGATGGGGTCAGGACCCCAGTCACTGCTGAGATCAATAAAGTATGATGATCAAAATAAATAATTAATGGGGCTTGGTGCCCATAGCACAGTGGTTATGGCGCCAGCCACATGCACCAAGCCTGGTGGGTTCAAACCCAGCCTGGGTCAGCTAAACAACAATGACAACTTAAAAAAAAAAAAAAAAAAATGGCCAGGCCTTGTGGCGGGAGCCTGTAGTCCCAGCTACTTGGGAGGCTGAGGCAAGAGAATCGCTTAAGCACAAGAGTTTGAGGTTGCTGTGATGCCAAGGCACTGTACTGAGGGCAACACAGTGATACTCTATCTCAAAAAACAAACAAACAAAAAAATTGATTAATGAGGCTGGGTGTGGTGGCTCCTGCTTGTGATCCTAGTACCCAAGGAGGCTGAGGCCAGAGGATCCCTTGAGCTCAGGAGTTCAAGACCAGCTAGAGCAACAGTGAGGCCCCTCTTTATACTAAAAATAGAAAAACTAGGTGGGCATTGTGGACAGCACTGGTAGTCCCAGCTGTGGCCAAGAGTTTAAAGTTGCTGTGAGCTAGATGACGCCATGGCACTCTACCCACAGCAACAGAGTGAGACTGTCTCAAAAAACAATCAAAATTGTCCAAGTGGTTATATAAAGTGATTAAGTTTGAGGACCACTGGCTAGATACTAAAGCCTAAGAGAATGTGCATGTGGGTTAGGGTAAATCTTTCAGTAGAAGAAGGCTTTCCAGATAGCATTATTATTACCAAGATAGAATTCATATACCACGTAAATCACCCTATTAAAGTGTATGGTTCAGTAGCTTTTAGCATAATCACAAGATTGTGCCTATATAATTGAGAACATTTTCTTTTCTCTTCTTTTTGTTTAAAGGCTAGTCAAGAGAGGCAGTGGGAGTGGAGAAGGAACAATTAAACTTGTAATTGGTTGTGATCAATTAGTTGTAAACACCACTGCAGTGGGACTGGCCTGATTGGGAAGATTTTAGGATGAGGTGAGGGCTGCTGGCTGAGAAGTTACAGGGGACAGTAGTCTGGAGGAGGGAGACTGTTGAAGCAGTGGCATCCTGGGGTGACAGGTTGAGAGGATCAGGGAGGCCACCCTGGGGAGACGTCAGAGAAATGGGGGTTAATGCCAGAATGCATGTCATGGCAGCTGTGGGTGTTATGTGTTAAATTCTGTAATGGGGCACTGTGGGTGGCCTGGAATACTCTGGTTATAACTGGGGCAGGCACAGTGTTTGGGAAGCCTGAGCAGTGTTCCAGGTGGAAGGTAGAGAGAGGAAAGCCTGAAGTAAGGGAGTGAAAAAGGGTTGAGGGAGCTGACTTTGAGTCTTAGAGAAGCAGGGGACAGGAGAAATCAGACGGGATCAAGGAGGAGGATGCTGTTAAGAGAAACAGAGGAGGAGGAGGTGCAGGTGTGGTGAGAGAAGTGCAGGTTGTCCTTGCAGACCCTAAGGCAGGTGGCGAAAAGGAGTCTGGGGAAAGCTTGTTGTCGGAGTGGACCTTGGGGAGCCGCCTTATTAGGCTTGTGATCACCCAGGGGCTGAAGTGGGAGAGTTTGGACACCTGCAGGATGTGGCTACAGGAAAGGAGACCTGGCCTCCAGTCAAAGAGAAGGAGATTAAAAGCTGAAACGCCTGAGAGCGTTTGGCTTGCGAGTGATTCAACTCGGGGAGGTGCTTCAGAGAGGCAGAGGTGGCTCAAATCTGCAAATAGGTCTTGAGAATCTGGTCACTGATCACATTGCCAGTAACTCTGTGCGGGTCGAGGGGAATGTGTTTGGGGGAACAATCCCGCGCGCTCTCTTCTCTAAGTCAGTCGCAGAAGGAACCAGAGGAGGCCGAGGACGGCATGGCCATCTGAAGGAGCTTGGCGAGACCAGCTCTGCTTGCGGTGGGCGTGCGGGGGATGGGATGGTGGCCGAAGCGCGGAAGGGCGCTAGAGCCCTGGCGGTACTCTTCAGCTTAGGCTGTGCCCTCGGTAACTCAGAGCCGCTCGCTGCGTTGGGCCGGGCCCACCTGCGCCTTTTCAAGCGTCAGAACTTTTGCACCATGTGCAGCGCTTACTGCTCGCTCTGGATTGGCCTGAAGTTCCGTGGCGTCGGTGCCGGTGTTCAGTTCATTGGATGAGCGGCGGAGGGGCGGGGCGAGGCGAAGCCAGGGGGGTTGGCGGACTCCGGCGCGGGTCATCTGTGTTTGCAGCTGGCGCTGCGGCTGCGGGAGTGGCCGCGATGGTGGCAAAGTGGGGGCCCGTGGAGGTGGGCTGTGTGCTGCTGCTCCTGGCCCACGCTGCCCTTTTGGTACGCCTGGGGGCCGCTACTGGTGAGTGGAGTTTCTGGCGGTCCTCAGCGGAGCCGGAGCCCGGGAGCGTTTCCAGGGGTCCGGGTGGATGGCGGCGGGTGTCGAGCTGCACAGGTGTCTGGTGAGGTGACGGAGGGGGGTACAGGGAAGAGCTGGACTCGGCCCGGCCCCGTCGCACCTCACTCCTGCTTTTCCAACTTCTTTTCAGTCCTTTTCGGGATCGCTCATTCCCACCGCCCCACAGCCCCTCTTCCCTTTGACTCACCAACACCCCCTGCCTGCTGCATTTTCTTCTGGTTGCGCCGTGCTCTGGTGCCTTTCTCTTCCTTTTCAGACGTCCTGGACCTTCTTGTTCCGAGGTTCCTGAGTTGCCTCTGGGGTTGCTCCTTTGAATGGCGTTCGTGTGCCTTTCGAGTTCTGCTCGGGTAACCGTTTCCCCCGGTGTCGGGGGCCAGCTCTCACGTCCTTCTGAGCCCTGTCTTCTCCGCGGAGTCAGCATGTTCTCAGCTCTGGGGCCCCAGTACCTGGAGTTAGGGACCTTCCAGTCTTGTGACCAGGAGCTGGCACTTTGTCCTGCTGCTGTGGGGACTGTGGCTGCTCCTGACCCTCAGGTGTGGGGAATTTGGGTCTTCTGAGGTCAGGGATTCTTCCTGTGACTCTCTCAGCCCCACCTCTACTCTCCCCACCGCCCACTCCCTGGGGTTCTCTCCTCCCTTGTATCCTCCACCCCCCACTATTAACCCTATGATCTAACCTTACATCTCCCACCTCCCTCCTGCCTGCCTCATCCCTTCTCCCATACACTTCCCTGCATCCCTGCTCTCCCTTCCTGGCCACAGTTCTCTGATCCATTTCTAGGGTGTCCTCTGCCGTCACCCCCTCCTGCACCACTGCAAGGCTCTTCTCCTTCCCTATGGGCCCTTCCTGCAAGGAGCCTTCACCCAGCGCTGCTAGTGTGCCAGCCCTTCTAATGCCCTGACTTTCTGGTGGTGCCTTCCATCCAACGGTCTTCTCTCCATCCCACTCCCCTCCGGCTGTTCCAAGGGAATCCCTGATGAGAATGACACACAGGCCTTAACGGGGACCAAGGCAGTATAGTCCCCCCCCCCCCACAGGTGCTTGCTTGTGCCCTGCCTTGCTGTGGCCCCTGTCCTCTCCTTCATCCTGAGCCTCATTCTTCCAAGGCTTGCTCTCCAACCCATAGGAGCTGCCACTGTCTCTCTCTGGTTCCTCTGGGCCTTTCCACCCAGAGGAGGGACTTCATCCTGCTCCCACCCCCTTGCCCAGCTGCCTGGGGCCCTCACCAATTTCTCATCATTCACAGCCCCCACCTTCTCTCACCCAGAGACCCCCCTTCTCTCTTGTCCTCTCTTGACCCAAGTTCTCCCAGGTTGCCCCTGCCCCATGCTCACCTCACCCCAATCCTTGCCCTGACCATCTCCACTTCCCCTCCAGACCCCAAATGGGCTCTTCATCTACCTGCTTCTTGACCCTCATCATTCCCTTTTGGTTCTTTGACTTCCTACAACATGTCTCCAAAATCTTAGTTTTGCCTTGTTGTTGGCTGTGGTCTCCCCCTCGTGTGGACCTTCTCCCAGCACTATCTTCTTCCTGGATGGTTTCCTAACCCTGACCCTCTTTTAGGGAGTGACTGCTCCTCTTCAGCTCTGCTCCTCTCTGCAGGCCTTTCCTCAGGCTGTGGCTCTGGCCTGGCTGCTTTGGTTTTCCCTCCTTTCTAATTTTGTATTATTCTGGGGTACACTGTGCTGGTTCCTTTTTTGTTGTTTAATTGTGGTAAAATATACATAACACATTTTACCGTTTTAATCTTTTTTAGTGTACAGTTGTGTGGCATTAAGTGCATTCATGTTTTTGTACAATCTGGACCTCTGTAACCTTGAATAGCACCTCCCCAATTCCTTGCTCCCTGGCCCTTGGTGATCCCATTCTACTTTCTGTCTCTATGAACTTGACCATTCTAGGTACGTCATGTAAGTGGAATCATATAATATTTATCTTTTTTTTCTGGTTTATTTGACTTACCATAATGTTTTCAAGGTTCATCCATGTTGTAGCATGTGTCAGAACTTAATTCTTTTTTTTTTTTTTTCCTTTTTCCACGGGAAGGATTTTTTTTTTTTAAAGATAGTGTCTCTCTCTGTTAGTCCAGTCTAGAGTGCCATGGCATCAGCCTAGCTCACAGCAACCTCAAATTCCTGGACTCCTGGGTTCAGGCATTCCTCCTGCCTCACCCTCCCAAGTAGCTGGGATAAGTAGCTGGGAAGTATAGGCACCCACCACCATGGCCAGCTCATTTTTTCTATTTTTAGCAGAGAATGGGTCTCACTCTCCCTCAGATTGTTCTCAAACTCCTGAGCTCAAGCCATCCTCCTGTCTTGGCCTCCTAGAGCACTAGGGTTACAGGTGTGAGCCACCGAGCCTGACCTAACCTTTGCCCATTTTTGAATGGGTAGAATGTTTTGTCATTTTTGAATTGTAAGAGTTCTTTGTACATATATTCTGGGTATTAATTGCTTATCAGATAGGTGACTTGCAAATATTTTCTTCTGTTAGGGGAAATTGCTTTTTCATTCCCTTGATTGTGTCCTTTGAGGCACATGTGTTATTTTATTTTATTTTATTTTTTATTGTTAAATCATAGCTGTGTACATTAGTGAAATCAAGGGGTACAATGTGCTGGTTTCATATACAATCTGAAATATTCTCATCAAACTGTTCAACATAGCCTTCATGGCATTTTCTTAGTTATTGTATGTAGACATTTGTATTCTGCCTTTAGTAAGTTTCACCTGTACCCATTCCAAGATGCACCATAGGCGTGGCCCCACCCATTACCCTCCCTCCATCCTACCTCCTCCCTGTCGCTCAGGACCACAATTCGTGGTTTGCTACAAAGTCCCAGTATGCCCCTCTGCTCCTAAGCAGAGCTGGGTGCACTCTATGTTTTGAGGCCCAAGTGGATGTGAAATTTTGGCTTTTGACAATGTCTATGGTATCATTTAACATTGAACAGAAAGCCCTTGCTTAGAGTTGACTACTGAGCTCCTTGTTGGTTGGAGTAGGCTTGGGGAGGTAGATCTGTTGAGCGGGAGGTAGGATGCCTTGAAGCAAAGGAAGAGAAAAAGACCCTGAGGCAGTGGAAGTGGGGACTGGAAACTGGGAACCAGAAACTGGGAGCCTGCCTCCATCCCCAGGACAGGCTGCTGCTCCACCTTCCAAGCCATGCACAAGGTATGGTCCCTGGAGAGCCCCACAGATGAGACCATGTACCCTACAAGATGCACAAAGAGGTCCAACTGGAAGTGAATTCCAGTTTGCTACTGATCTCAGGCCCTAGTTTTTGGTGGGAGGATCCATGAAGTCCCACCTACCAGTCCACTGTATCTTTGCAGCCTTCACTGACCACACTGTGCTCCCATCGGCTGGAGATGGGCACTGGATACATTAATGCTTCTATAGTGGTGGCTGAGTCCACAACTTGTGTGAGAACCTCTGTTTAGAGGTTGGGCCATGCAGAGGAGGCACGGGCCCTGAGCAACTGCTGTGATCAGAGTACAGCTGGGAGGTAGAGACCTAGACTGAAACAGGCCTTGTGATGTGCTTCCTAGGCTGCCTGACTACAGGACCATGCTCTCGTTTATTTCCAGGGCTTTTGCTTTCTTCCGGAGAAGAGTGGACTCAGAGATAGAGGAAGTACAGCGTCTGAGATCTTGGAAGGAACCCAACTTTTCCCCCTTTCTCTGCCAGGAGGCCTGCCCTTAAGGATGCCCTGCTCCAGGTAGTCAGGGGCTCAGAAGGGCTCTGATACAGGGCAGTTCCACCTTGTGGTGTGGAGGCGTCTTGGAGTTCACCCAGACATGCTGGACTTGGATGGACTAGTGCCTCAAACTCTCCAGTACAGAATGGAGATGATATGGGCAGAGAGGGCCCCTGAGAGGTTGTGCCCCAGCCTCCCATTTCCCCTTTGTAACTTATCTTGTATAGATGCTATGTGAATGCATGACAGATTTCTTTTTATATTTCTAGTGGTAGTGGATCTTCCTAATTTCAAGGTAAATTTGATTTTATTTCTCAAGGGTGCATATGTTTGAAGCCCAGTGGAAGAGTCATTTATCTGTCATCCATAGAAGGTTAGGGAACACATTTAAAAGTTGTTTACTTTTGGATTGGATTAAAGATGGCGGCCGAGTAACAGCTTCCCTGCAACTGGGCACGGCAAGTTTGGGGAGACAAGACTCCAGACATCTCTGGCTGGTGGGATCTGCCTATGATCATCCCTTTCAGGATACAGGAAGCCAGCAAGGGACTTCTGGACCCCAAGAGGAGGACAAAAACAGTGGAAAACTGGCAAGAGGCTGCGTGTGTTCAATCGACGTAATCACACCGGCAACCGTGAGTACAGCAGCATTAAGAGTGCAAACCAGACAGGCCTTACCTGTAAACTTTTTTGGTGTCCTTGGACTTGGCGCTCAGTTGAGCTGCCTTGGGGTGAAATTGAGCAGGAGTGTGGAGAACTTTGGGCATTGTCTGGGGCCCCAGACTGAGTCACGGAGCTTGGGGCAAAAAGCCATGGTGTGAAAAAACTGCTCCGGCAAGCTCCGCCCTCAGGATCCCAGAGCAAGGATAGGGTGGGACAAAGTAACCTAGTGACTGAGCAGCCTAAGGCGGGGACTGAACTGCCTTACAGCCTTAATCCTTAGGGGCAGAGTGAGACGGTTTTGGCACACTGGAGCCTTGGGCTGTTGCCCTGGGTAGAGTGCCGTGTTGTCACAGCTCATAGCAACCTCAAAATCCTGGGCTTGGTGCCACCCAGACCTCCATAAGAGCTGTGCAACAACCCCCGACCGGTGACCCGCACCCACCTGGCCTCCACATTCCCTGACCAGGAACTGCCGGACCACGCCACACTGCGTCCCCCCTCCTGTGTCCTCCCAGCCTCCACACTAGCTTGTTTATCCGGCCAGGGACTCTGGTAGCTGTGTGCCATCTAGAACCCTCCCTGCCTCTTCGCATAGCCCTTCTCCTGGTCAGAGACTGATGGAGCCTTGAGCTCTCTGTGCCAAAGTCTCTGGGTGCCAGGCACTCCCAGAACCGTGAGCACCACCCCCAGCCCTGTTGCTGGATCTGGGTGTGTCACATGCCGGAGTTGCTTGAACAAACAGAATTCCCTAGCTAGAGCACCCCAGAGGAACTACACAGGGTCACTCCCTATAAAGATCCAGCAACAATAGAGTGATCCCGCTGGGGTCTAATCTTGGAGAGACACCTCCCCAACTCTGAGGATGGCCAGAGGCAATGGTGAAAAACAATCATGAGGCAAAATCAACAGAAAAACTCTGGCAATATGAATAATCAGAGTAGATCACCTCCCTCAAGGATCAATGGGGCAGAAACAGCACAAGACCCCATGCACAAACAAATAGCTGAGATGTCAGAAATTGAATTCAGGATCTGGATAGCAAAAAAGATTGAATTAGAATTCCAAAAGTTATCTGAAGAATTCAACAGATTCAAAGACCAAATGAGCAAAGATTTTGACACATTGAGACAAGAAGTTGCATCCCTCAAAGATCTGAGAAACACAGTAGAATCCCTCAGTAACAGAGTAAAGCAAGCAGAAGAAAGGATTTCTGACATTGAAGACAAAGCTTTCGAATGCTCCCAAACCCTCAAAGAAGAAGAGAAATGGAGAGCAAAAACAGACCACTCTCTCAGAGAGATCTGGGATAATTCAAAGAAAACCAATATTCGTCTTATAGGGATCCCCGAAAGTGAGGAAGTGGCCTCACAAGGCACAGAGTCTCTTCTCCATGAGATTATGAAGGAGAACTTTCCAGACATGCCAAGAGATTTTGAAATTCAGATAGCAGACAGTTTCAGAATTCCAGCATGACTCACCCCAAATAAGACATCCCCCAGACACATCATAATCAATTTCACTAAAGTTAATATGAAGGAGAAAATTCTGAAAGCTGCCAGATGAAAGAAAACTATTACCTACAAGGGGAAGAATATTAGAATAACTGCAGATCTCTCTGCT
>CAUYPK010124764.1:0-51261 GCA_963574355.1 Loris lydekkerianus | reverse complement strand
TGGAGACTTTACCTCTTTCATGTTTACATGGATGGAGCTGGAACATATTCTTCTTAGTAAAGTATCTCAAGAATGGAAGAAAAAGTACCCAATGTACTCAGCCCTACTATGAAACTAATTTAGGGCTTTCACATGAAAGCTTAACCCAGCTACAACCTAAGAATAGAGGAAAGGGGGAAAGGGAGAGGAGGGTGGGGGGAGGGTGGTGGAGGGAGGGGTACTGGTGGAATTACACCTGCGGGGCATCTTACAAGGGTATATGTATAACTTAGTAAATGTGAAATGTAAATGTCTTTGCATCGTAACTGGGAAAATGCCAGGAAGTCTATGTTAACCATTGTGATGAAAATGTGTCAAACAGTCTGTGAAGCTAGTGTATGATGCCCCATGATCATAACAATGTACGCAGCTATGATTTAATAAAAAAAAAGAATAAAAATAAAAAAATACACACAAAAAAACATGTGCTTACTTATCAACATACAAATGAGAGTCCTCTTCTGAATATGGTCCTAAAAGCTGTTGCTATTTGCATTGTGTATACTTACTATGGAGTGACTATCATGCTACCACTTCTCTAATGTCTCTTTCAGATTGCACAAAACCTGACATTTACCCAAAAGCACTCATAAAGGAAGAATTTTGCTAGTTTCATGGCCCGGGTTTCACATATGCACCATTACATAATGATATTCTATTGTAGTCACTTGTATTCACCTCATTACAAGAAAAAAAACAAAAACAAAACAAAACAAAAAAAAAACTATAGATGAAGATACATTATGGATAGGATTCAAAATCCTTAAGAAAATATTAGCAAATATTTAAAAGTAATATATAAGTATTCACATAATAAATAAAAGCTTACTTCAACACTTGAAAATATACACGCTTCAGTTCATCACACAAAAAAATGAATAAAACCAAGTGATTATCTTAACAGATATAGAAAAAGTATTTTTAAAAAATTGATGATATTTTTATGATTTTATATAAATATATATATATATTTTTTTTTTTTTTGAGACAGAGTCCCACTATGTTGCCTAAACTAGAATGTCGTGATGTCATCGCTCACAGCAACCTGAAACACTTGCGTTCAAGTGATCCTCTTGCCTGAGCCTCCCAAGTAGCTGGGATTGCAGGCTCTCACCATAACAACCAGCAAATTTTGGATTTTTAGTAGAGATGGGGTCTTATCCTTGCTCAGGCTGATCTCAAACTTCTGAGCTCAAACAATTCAGTCACCTCAGGGTGAATCCCAGAATGCCAGAATTACAGGCAGAGCCACTGTGCCCAGCCTCTTGATAAAAATGTTTAAGAAATAAAGGAGGGTGGTGCCTGTGGCTCAAAGGAGTAGGCGCCGATCCCAGATTCCATATGCTGGCGGTGGTCAGTTCAAACCGAACTCAGGCCAAACAACTGCAAGAAAGAAAGAAAGAAAGAAAGAAAGAAAGAAAGAAAGAAAGAAAGAAAGAAAGAAAGAAAGAAAGAAAGAAAGAAAGAAAGAAAGAGAGAGGAGAATTTCCTAAGGTTGACATGGCTCATCTACAAAATACCTACAGGGAATATCACATTTCATGAATAGAGACTTAATGTGTTTTTCCCAAATATATGGAAAAAGAGAAGGATGTCTGTCTGTTGTTATTAATTCTATATGACATTATTGTGAAAATCTAAACCAAGGCAATAAAGAAAAACAAACTACTATTAATGTGTGAGGATTCAGGAAAATTTATCTAATGAGTTTAAGTCTTTACTATTATGTGATTTTTATATAATATGATTAGATGATGAGCATTAAATTATAGTTATTTGCAGAACTAAGATTAAATAAGAGATAAAAAGCACAGACTATAGTATATAATGGTTATATGTTCTGATAATACAGAGTAAAATATAAATAAATCAATGGAAACCACAGAGAGCATATCCAAAAAATATTTTAACTCTTTTCAGCAAATTGATAATTATTCTAAGACAATAGTGGGTGTCATGTGAGAAAAAACCAATTAGTAATTATAGGAGCTTCTACTTATATACGTATCATCCCTTCTGTCCTTGAGAGATGGAATTCTTAGTTTGGAATAACAAGGAAATAGGTGAAATACTAAAGTAATTTTATTCAGTTGTGGCTGTTGTTAATAGTATATGATAGAGTAGATGGTTTGAACAATGGAAATTTGCCCCTTATGGTTCTGGAGACCGTCCAAGATCAAGGTGGGCAGATCCAGTGTTTGGCAATGGCCTTCTTCCTGGTTTGCAGATGGCTATCTTCTTCTTGTGTCTTCACAAGGCAAAAAGCAGTGACCAAGCCTGATAATCTTTTTTTCTTCTTACAAAGACATTAATCTTACCCATGAGGGCTCCACTCTCATGAGCTGATCATACCTCACAGGCCTTACATCAAAATCCTATCACATTGTGGATTAGGGAGTCACTTAAACATTTTGGAAAGACATAAACATTCAGTTTATAGCCATGGTTGAAAAGAAAGTCTATAGGCTTAACTGTGAATGAGAAGTTATCAAATGAACTCATAAAGTATTTTAACACATTTGTATACACAATATATGTAGATATATGCATACACACACACACACACACACACACACACACACACACACGATGTCTGACAATTAAATTGGCAAACTTATCCTGGAAAAAGTGGTACATACCTCATGAATATCAGTATGATCACCTTCAAAGTACTCCTCTTAGGAAATATTCACCAATGCCAGCACCTAGTCCAAACTTTAAAGCTTTTTTTCTAGGATGAATTTGTGAACTTAATTGTCTGACCTCATATCTTTAAATATTATTTTATCATATACAATGTATTATAGATTCCAACTATCTTTGACTAATAATACAAGGAAAGATGACTGTAGATTGTGGTCTCAAAATAACAGTTTCAACAAAAAACTACAGAATTCTTAGAAAAATTACTGAGTCTGTAACTGGAGCAAGAAATTTACAGTATAAACCTGGATCATTATGCCATCATACAAAATAGTCAGGAAGTTATCAAAAAACCCTTATTATGTCAAAAGAACTTGAAAGCCAGCATGAAGAATCTTAAGAATTTTGAATTGGTAAAAAGAGAGACCACCTAAGCTTCATAAAGCATATTCATTATAATTGATTAAAACTCATAAAATATGTTTCAATTAATGAATTTATAATTATATTTTAAAATCTTTGTAGGGTCTTAAGGAAACAATTAATTATCTTAACAACTGGTAAATAAAGGGATAGCATTAATAATGTATCCTTCCTTTCCTATATGGGCTACTTGTTTACACCCAATATTCAACACTGCCTGTTGAAAACACACATCACCTATCTGACGTTAAAGTGATCAAACCCAAACTCAGGACTCAGTTGCCAATTTCTAGGAAATGTAGACTCAGTAGAACATACTTAACCAGGTGAAGAGTATACAATTATTAAGAAACAGATCATGGAACACTACGTAACGAGGAGCCTATGTTCTTCAACAGATAAATGAGGGTGAAAATAACGAGATGAAGAAAGAATCTCTAAATTTAATAGACTCAAAAATTTATCATGTTTTATGGACAAAATTAAGTGATAGTATTCAGAGTTACACACTTGACAGTTAAAATGTGTGACATCCTGTAAGATGTCCCAACAGTTGCCATAAATGGGAACAATAGATAAATGTATCTTTACTTACAAAATATTAATTGTAATTGGGATGGGACACTTGGAGAAGGCCCTGGGCTTGACTAGCAAATTCTTATCTGTTTATGAGAACATTTGCCTTGTAGAACTCAAAACCTTTATATTTGTTTCTTTGACTCACTGCATTTATGTATTATTTTTCATTAGAAGAGCTAAAAACATCTAAGATACTTCCATTATAGTGAATTAGCTCATAAAAACAATTACATTCTTCCACTATTTTGGGTTACCAATTTTGTCATCCTGGCTCCCCAGTAAATACAACTCACAAGATCATGTGCTGAGTTGTGTGTTGCAGACCATACCCTGTTGTTACATCTACATCAAAAGAAATCCTCTGGAGTATGATTGCCATGTGTCACAACGAAACTAACAGCAAACCAAAATAAAAAAATCATAATTTCCAATTTTTCTAGGAAATAAATATTTATCTTTTCAAAACAACAACAGAATACCTATTTTATTTTTGGGCTGCTTAATCCTCTTTTTGTGAATCCTAAAAGATAATGAAAGTATCTTTTTTTTTTTTTTTTCCATCTGTGCCTAATTTTCATTGAATGTTACCTTGGACAATAAATAAATTTAAAAAATTAGAAAGCTGTCCAGCCTAAAGAGCCAAGTTAAAGAGATAAAATATTGGAATATGCCTAACAAGTTCTAACCTCTATGAGAGCTCATAATGAAAACAATTTTAGCTGTAACTTCTTTTAAACAGAAGCTCCATCAAATATCATTGCATGCCGCAAATTCTTTAAATTTATTTTTTCTTTAAATGTAATATGTCCCACTACAAACTATACGAGGACAATGAGGAGTTTAAAATGAAAGCACTGTTTTACTTTACGATATGTACCTATAATAATTTTCAGTATAAAATCTGTAAGATATTCAGCACTGTGATTTGTTTGGATAATGGTAAGCACTCTTGCAGAAATAAAATATAAGTCTGCAACAGTGAACAATTCTAGTTATTTGCTTTTTAAATTTAGAGATACAGGAAAAGTTGCTTGCCCTAAGTTGTTTTGCTGGTATTATGTGAGGGGTGAGGTGACTTGCTTCAGGACAGATATTGTCTTGTGTTATTACATTATGTTCACTTGTTCCACACATCAAATAGGCATATTATTAAATTCATAAAAAATTTCAGGTAAATACCACAATAGACTGAATTGGAAAGTTGAATCACAAAACAATTCAAATTACAAAATTGAAATGTGTATTCCTCATCCCAAACTATTTTTATTCTAAACTAGTAACTCATTTATAGCTAGTTATAAGGAGAAAAAAAAAAACAAAAACTGCTGTCAATGTTTTGTAGCTGCCATTTCCTTAAGGGATTAAATTTAGTGCAAAGAAGCTGGTTTGCTAAAATTTCTAATTTAAACACTTGAACAACCATGTAGTTGTTAGCACAACTTTGCCTTTTACCATTTCCATCTGCAATGTTAATCACAATTCTGGGACCCTTATCAGTAGAATATGCCAAGTTCTATCAGTTTGTGAAGTAATTGAGGATGGCAGCAAGAAGATTCTCTCAGAAAGAGAGATGAATGGCAATTTTCTAAAACTTTATCAAATTGAACATGTATCTCAGTGAAATATCCCAAATATGTAGAAAAATTCAGGCATATGTGATATTTAGATTTCAATAGATAGCATAAAAAAACACTGTCCTAATATATTCTCCCACAGTCAAATCAATCAACAGCAACTACAGAATATACCCTCTCTAAAGAAATTATAATAAAAGTAAATCCTCATTTTTTATATTTTTTAATTATCTAAATATCAAAGTGCTTTTATGCATTGTCAAAGAAAGGGAAATATTTAT
The DNA here is from genome assembly GCA_963574355.1 of Loris lydekkerianus. Lineage (NCBI taxonomy): Eukaryota > Metazoa > Chordata > Mammalia > Primates > Lorisidae > Loris > Loris lydekkerianus. The sequence goes on along the minus strand of CAUYPK010124764.1, from coordinate 45,722 downwards.
TTTGACTTCATATGCTAATATTGGGTACATCCATTCATCGTTATCTTTTTATTTTTTTCCTTGAGACAGAGCCTCACTCTGTTGCCCAGGATAGAGTGCTGTGGGATCAGACTAGCTCACAGCAACATCCAACTCCTGTGTTCCAGAGCTCCTCCTGCCTCTGCCTCCTTAGTAGGTGGAACTAAAGGTGCCTGCCATGGTGTCCAGCTAATTTTTCTATTTTTAGTAACAGGTGCCTGCCATGATGTCCAGCTATTTTTTCTATTTTTAGTAGAGATGGGGTCTCGGTCTTACTCAGGCTGATCTCTAACTCCTGAGTTCAAAGAATGCGGGGATTATAGGCTTAAGCTGCTGTGCCCAGCCTCACTGTATCTTCTGATTTCATCATTTCCTGTTGGAATTTTGTTATCGTATTAAGCTTATATTTAAAGTCCTCATTCATCATTCTAATACAGTGTTCAAAGACACCATATACCATGTCTAAGGTCCATTTGAAAAATTAACGAAAACTTTGCAGTAAGAATTGGGGAAGGAAATTTCCCAGGTGGTCTCCATATCCAAAATATCAGTCCAAAGAATGGGAGCAGCAGAAGCACTATCAATTAGTGAGGAAGATGATGAGTTCAGGAAAAGTTTTCGTGTCTCAATATTTACACACAGTATCATTTCTACCAAGGTCAAAGATTCATGCAGCTTTTAATTGTTAAAAACACCAGAGTTACAGTAGATTTTGGAAAAGAGTTTTGTATTTTGGAAAAAACTCAGTTTAGGAAATAAAGGAAACAATAACCTGAAAAAATTGTACCTAAATACACTGAAGACTTGCTACCTGTTACAAGAAAATTTTTCTTTCTGAGGTAATTCTCTGTCAGACTTCTTCCAGGAGGATTCCTTAGAATAAGTGGCAAGAGAATGGAGTTGTAACGTGTTTTAAACTATAACACTCATGTGATATTGACCATATTAGACACTCCAGTGTCCTTTTTAAGAAAGAAAATATCAGATTAGGGATAATTTTAAAATTTCAGACAGAAGAAGTATTTCAGACAGAGGAAGTATTTATTTGATCATCATATAAGATAATTGTTCATATATTTATCCCTTATCCAACTAGTCACATGACACATTGTTAGTTGCTGCACACAGTTTGCAAAAATAATCTAGTGAAGATTTTTAATAATGGCATCATTATAACAAAGTGAAATAGAAAATGAAAAAAAGATCCTTATTTATTTTTTTTAATTTTTTTATATTTTATTTATTTTTTTTATTAAATCACAGCTATGTACATTGGTATGATCATGGGGCATCATACACTAGTTTCACAGACTGGTTGACACGTTTATATCACACTGGTTAACATAGACTTCCTGGCAATTTCACAGTTATTGTGTTAAGACATTTACATTCCACATTTACTAAGTTTTGCATATACCATTGTAAGATAAGGCTTCCCCAGCAATGCCCACGCAAGAATCCTTCCTGCAATAGATGAGACATGAGCAAACCTGAGTTCTAATCTTGGACATACCACATGTGACATACTCATAAAGGGAGTATGGTGCAGCTGTGAGACAAAAAGAGAGTGGGGGTAATTCTAGAGAACGTCTCACCTAAAGTAAGAGACTTCCTCATCCCAGGAAATTAAAAATGAAATAGCTTTCCTATGATATGATTCAATGTTATTCAATGCCGGATGTATAGTCCCTGGGAACAACTGTGTGTGATGTTGGGCACTCTAGGGCCTCTAAATTTTCCTTCATACCCAAGCTGGATTCACCAGTCACTAGTGAGATATCTCTGCCTGCTTTTGACATAGCCAATTTGAAGGACTATTTTATGTCATCAATTTAGGAAGTCACTGTGAGTCGGTGTTTCCTACATCATCTCTCACTGTCCTTATCCTTATTTTTTCTGCTTTCTTTCTGTACTTCTGGACCTCTCCAAGACATCCCAGGTAGGATCCAGTATCTTCCTATTATCTTTGCCCCCAAAGAGGAGGGAAATCAAATACCTATCCAGGATTGCAGAGTCCAAGAGACACTATAACCACTTCACAGAAAAGATGGGCCACTAAGGGACCAAGTGGTCGGTGCAAGATGACATAGCACATGATCAGCAGAGCCAAAATGCATTCACACACTCACTTGATATAAAAAGACAGAAATGAAAAAACAAGCAAAGACCCTACCATCCATAAACAAACAAAAAGAAAGAATGTGAAATACCATCTGCTACTGAGAAATGCTAAGATATAACACCAAGCGGGTTTGCAGATGTAGGATGCCAGAGACAGTATTTTGGACAGGGTGATGAAAAATGCTTCTCTAAAAAGGGAACATTTCAGCATAAACTGGAATAAATTGTGCCACGTAGATGTCTGGGAAGTCCAAGATCAAGGTGCTGGCTGATTCAGTTCCTGGTGAGAGTTTTGTTTCTGGTTTGCAGAAGGTGACTTCTTAATGCATCCTCATATGTATCTCCTTATAAGGACATTAATCTGATCATGAGGGCTCTACCCCCAATACCTAATTACCTCTAAAAGGCCCCATTGTCCAAATACCTTCCAGTTGAGGGTTAGCATTTCGGGACAGGAAGTTTGAGGGAAACAAATGTTCAGCCATAATAACATACAGGATACTTCACTCACATGGCTGGTAGTAAACGGTGGCTCTGGGCTGGGAGCTCAGATGCAGATGTTGATCAGAGGATCCACAAGTATCTTCTTCATGTGCTTTGACTTTTTCACCACCTGGAAGCTGAGTTCCCAAGAGTGAGTATCCCAAAAGAACATTTCAGAATATCACTGTGCCGTATTCTACTAGTTAAGCAAGTCATTAATCCCAACCCAGATTCAAGGGAGGGAAATTAGAATCTCCCTCTTAATGTGAGGAGTAACATGCATGTACAGAGAAGAAAGGAATCAAAGGAGGCCATTTGAGAAGACTATGTATACTTCCCCAGCAGCAGATCTTGAGATGATAATTCATGTGCAGATGATTTGTGTAGGAAGGGGTCCCAGAGAAGATGGGGAAAGGAAGAGGAGAAGCAGGTTTGGAAACAGGAAAAAGTCAAGCAAGAGAGTGATTTCAAACCAAGTCACAGCATCAACCTGAATCTAGAGATGAGCTCTGGAGTATAAACTACACCTTAGCACTGGACCCCACTTGAGACAAAGGAAGTGAACCTTCATATTCCTACACCTCTCAGCAATTGACTAGTGGCCATGAAGAGAGATTGAGGGTGTGTAAACACCAGACACATCCACTCTTTTCGTGTGGGCAACTCCAGTAGCCCAGTGATAGACCTCTGAAAAGAATCTGCTCTGAAAAGCAGAGAACACAGACATTGGGAAGGGGTGCATAGAAATGTAAAGGGGAGCCTCAGGGGTCTGAACAAAGGACTAACCCTGCAACAACTGGCTGGGGTAGTTTAGGGAGAAGATGAGGAAGTTAGGATTTGTCAACAGCACATCCTTAGATGCATCATTTCATTTCACCCTCACAATTACTCCATGAGGTAGGTCTTGAAACCCCCATTTTACACAGAGAAAGACTATTCTTGGAAAGATTAGGTAACCTGCCCATAGAACAGGACCTAAGCCCAGAAGCACACAATACTGAAGTCTGTGCTCCTTCCTAAAGTACATTACAGTCACGGAAGACTAAGACACTCCATCTAAATGCTGCCTCTCACCACAGTTCATGCTTGGGAGGGCTCTGGGGTACAAAAGTCCCCTGGGCTTCCAGCTGACATCTCACAAAACCACAACATCTACAGAATGCTCCCCACTGATGTAGAAGACACGGCAAAGTCTTGGCCATTTAGGTCATGTTATTTTCGGAAGAAAAGCTGAGAATTTTGTCCTCCACTGAAGGTAGTGTTTTTAATGTGGGGACATTTACCAATGTCCAGAGACATTATGGGCTGTCACAAGGGGCAGAGGAATGTTGCTACTGGCATTACTCCCCAGCCCCTTGAATAAAAATCAGGAATGGGCCGGCGCCTGTGGCACAAAGGAGTAGGGCGCCAGCCCCATATGCTGGAGGTGGCGGGTTCAAACTCAGCCCCAGCCAAAAACTGCAAAAAAACAAAAAAACAAAACAAAACAAAAAAAAAACAGGAATGATGTTAAATATTCTAAGATGCACAGGACAGTACCCATAACAGAGAATTCTCCCACCCCAAATGTCAAAGCTGCTGAGCTTGAGAAACCTTGATTTAAAGGAATAGGAGTCTCTGGCCAAGCTGAACATCCAAGATATGGAGCAGAAAGGAGCAGCAGTTCTACCTGCTTTTTCTCATGTGATCCAATTTCTAATTAATATTGAAAAATGAATTTTGGAGGGTTCATTTTCTCCTCAAACAATACAACTAGCTCTTTTCTATTTTAGTAGCATATACTAGTTGGAGTTCCTGAGTCAGTCTATATTCTGGAATATGTAACAGCCCAGTGACTTATGACATTCTTATTTATGCCAGAGAATATATCCAGCCGCCTTCTCAGTGGGATAGAATGACAAAGTAAGTGACACTTAGCAGTTTTCAAAGTGAGAAAGTGGGTAGCAGGCTGTGTTCCCATGGTGCTCTGTGCTGTCTATGCGCTAGTCAGTCATTTCTTAAGCTCAGAATCTGCTCAGCACAGGAGGGAGACAGTGACGTGTCTCAGCACTTGGAAACATTGTGTATGTTCACCTGCAAGTGATTTATGGCCATAAGTTCACATGTTTAAACGTCCAAACAAGTGTGTTCTTTCAAAATAGTCACCTTGGGAGACTGTACACTTTTTTTTTTTTTTTTAACAAATTGTCAATGGTTCAAAATATGTTCATACTTCATCCTTTGGAATTGCCTTTCAGTTCAGACTAGAACAACAAAAGAAATAAGAAACTACATTACCTCTAACTCATATACTGTATTTATGATCCAAAACAGTGTTTCTCACTTTGAAAAACCATTAGAATTTTCCAGACTTACCTCTGAACAAATCTGGGTCATTTCTAGACATCAAATACACTTGCAAAGAACCAAAGTTCACCAGGTATTTCTCTTTAGAAACCAGCTTTATAATGGATTTAGGTTACAGTTTAGAATAAGATTATATTCAAGGTTAAAGCAAGACTTGAAATATTCACTATTTAATTTGTCTCAAGCCATGTTCACAACAATCAGTATACATGTATGACTTTATCCTATGCTTTGGTTAACCGTAATATGAAAATGTATTTTCATATTTTTAAAATTTTGGGTTAATATGAGGGCATATTTGATTAGGTTACATTATTTGTGTTTGGCAAATTCCAAAGTCCGAGTTGTAGTGGAGTGCTTTCATTTTGACACCACTTCTGTTTCTAATATTGAGTTGCTAAATGTGGCATACCCTGCACTGGGGGATGGAAATATAAAAATAAATAGATAAAAAAATAAAATAGTCCTTGTCTGAAGGCACACTGATATAGTGAAAGAGAGAGATACCTGTATGTGGGTGGATAATTACAATTAGGGGCAACATTCAAAATATTTCACAATCAGTGGGGCATAGGCTCCAGCCAGTCAGGTCAGTTTTGGGGCCAAAGCAGAGACCTGCTCAGCCAGGAATTAATCCTTCAGTTGAATTAATTCTTCAGTTGCTAGATTATGGGACCATCCAGATGTTTCACGGAGAGTATGAGGGCTGGCAGAGGGGATTGGGAGTAGGCTTCTCAATTTCATGTTTGAACAACTGGTGCACATCAGCTGAATTCCAACACTAGTACAATGCAGAGTGGAAAGTGCCCTCCAGCGGTTAGCGCAGAAGAGGAGGTTATTCGTTGTACAGATGCCCTGAGCCCCTCATCTCACCTGTGATGCCAGCCACCTTGTTGGTGGACAGTTCCACACACTGCTGGGACACCCTCCAGCTGACAGTATCTTTTGGCAAGTTCCATTGTCTCTCCACTTCCTGCCTTACAGCCATCAACCCACCAAAGCTTAGCCCAAAGCTAGGGGCAATGCTCGTGGGGGCAGGTGCAGGAGGAGAGGTGCAGGAGAGACACTCTGGCCTCCTCTCTCCATGGGCAGTCCCAGGAGCTCTTCTGACCTTCTCCAGAATCCTGGGACACTTGAGTCCCTGTCACCACAGCAGCAACCTTCCCAAAGCAACCATTTCCCAGCTTTTCCTCTTCTCCATCCCACCTTCACTACCCTTCACTCCTGATTCCAGGAATCATTTCCTGGGCCCTTATCTCCAGCTCTGCTTTCAGAGAAACCCAAACCAAGACAGAAGGAGTCACCTGAAGGAACTGGCAGAATGATGAGGTACAAGCTCTTATCATTACTTTGGGGTATTGAGGGCACTGAGATCCCACAAATCCAAAAAATCTTGGTCCAATTGGTGTACTCAATCATTAAGGCTTTTAAAAACACAGGGCAAGCTCCTTTCAAGGACCTCCCTCATTTGGGCTAAGTAGCATCCATTTTCCTAACCATGTGTCAGCCTCCAGGGAACTGTGTATAATGCCCAAAGGACGGTAAATTAGGCAAGCAAGTGAAGTTTTCAAATCTTATCTATGAAACCATTTTTGACATCTTTTTATATTTTCTTAAATTCCTTTTTTCCTCTAGCCATATTTCCTTATTTCATCTTTTTTAATTATTGCCCTAATCGTTCATATTTTTACTTATCTCATTGTCCTGTTTCTGATTTTTTTTTTTTTTTTTTTTTTTTTGCTTGCACATCCTTTAAGGAAAATTTTTTATCACCTATCTGCCACATCTCCCTCCCTCCTGTGATTCTTGTCCACATCTTCTCTTCCTCCTCACTGCCATGTCCTCAGTTCTGACCCTCAGCACTGCCGGCCTCCAGGTTTGCCCACAGTCTTCTGCTTCTCTGCTCCCTGATACACAATCCATCCCCAGTTCGGTGTGTGGAGTATTTTCTGCCAAACACAATGGTGGGATTTGAATGACATCTGGACAGGGAACCCAGAATTGCCAAATTCTACCTTCCTCCCAGTGAATTTGCTGGGATGCATTTGCCACTGTACAAAAAAAGGAGCAAGTGGAAAACAAAGTACTGCTTTGCTATTTGAAGAACTTTCTGGCAAAGAACCTGGGGGATATGGCCAATTGCCAAGAATGAAGATGTATCTCTTCCTCTGAGCTCAAGACAGAACTGTCCCCAGCCAGACCCCAAGGCTGAAGAAACAAGTGAACATGATTGAAGAATGGAGAAACACATGTAGTTACTCTTCCACCTGCCTGGAAACAGGAGGAAGAAGGAAGCCGAGCCCTGGGGGAGAGACAAGGCAAGTGGACCTCCTCCTAAACAGGAGGTTGGAGAGTACAATGTCAAGGATCACAATGACCAAAAAATGCATCTGTGTGCCCAGGTTTAAAAGAAATTTGTAAAGCAAGTAGACAGAAATCCAGAAAAATAGTCTGACACACACACACACACACACACACACACACACACACAAAAAGAATAAAAATTACAAAGATAGTGAAAAAATAGGTAGTCCAGTTTAACATTATTGGCATCTATAAGAAAAAAAACGGAACATCTAAGTGTAGTTTGTACATTTCTGATCACAGAAGCTTACCCCTGTTTACACATATCTTGAAAAAAATCAGCGGTCATCAGGGTGTCCAAGAAGGGACTTCCCAGACACTAAACAAGGTATCCTGGGAGTCAAATCCTCCACAAATTATAATAACATGCTAATTCCAAGAGGGGAATGCATAGGTCAGTTTGAACATGGAAGTGGGGTCAAACAAGAGTGGCACAGATGACCCAAGAGCTAAGACTTGACAAGCATCAAAACAGAAAGAAAGGAAATCAGTGTCCCCCGATCCTCTGCCCTCAGCCAAAGAGTAGGGTCTCTGTGAGACCCAATTTAGCCTGAACAACTGTGCTGTTAGCTTCCTTAGCTCTACTTTGAGTTGATTTTGGATTGAAGGATGACAAGACATCTGCTGATACAACCAAGCCACTACCACTATTTTTTTTTCTTTTTTTTCGACCACTCAAAGTTGAGTAGAGAAGGGGTTGTCCAATAGGGAAGGGTTCTGCCTCAGCTTGCCAGTTATGCATCACAGAAGGGAAAGGGTATGATATGTCCATAAGTAAAGATGGCTGATCTTCATTCTGAAGTCTAACTAATCACATTAGTAAAACACTGGGAAAACGCCACTGGGAAGGAATAAAAATGAATGAGCTGCTGTACCATGAACACAGTTCTCCCCTTGGAAACTACATTCCAATGCTTTTTTGGAACCATCTGTCTCAACAGATAGGCCTATCTCCAATCGAACCTAGACTGTGGCTGGGGAGAAAATCCACAGAGTATCAGGGACAAGTCTTTCTCCATTCTTGTAGTTCCTCTTCAGATAATTTTTTCTCCAAAAGCAATGTCTCTTTTTCATTGCTCCCAGAAATGTCTGAAATGGGTAAAGAAAGGCCAGTCATTTAAATCCAAAGTTCACCACCTGACAATTTGCTCCCATTCTGTAGCCAGCACATCATCCAGCCTAGCACATCAAAAAAAGTTATGCAGAGAACTCAGCCCAAATCCAGCAAGACATAAATGAAATTAATACTCCTTTCATCCTTATAAAGTTTCCACATAAAAATCATCATACTTAGAGAATATAAAATTTCCAACAATGCAATCAGCCTTCATTGTTGCCTCAGAGAAAGTAAAATCCTGAAATCAATTCTCTCACACCTCACTACTCAAAGAAATCAATATTGCAAAATATCCTTTTCAGATGTTTTCGTTCTACACAACCCTAATCTGAGGGTCACTCCCAGGAACTTGGGTGGAATCTTGATTTCTTCTTCAATAGCATGGACTGGATTGCTGTTGGGACAGTAGCTCCACTGATGTCTTCCAGGAATTTATCCAATGCTAAGCTTCCCCATGGGTTCCACTTCCCAAAGTTCCAAATCAACAGCCCATGTTAAGAATATCTCAGTCTTTTAGTAGTATACCATAAAGCAACCTCAGTCACTCCAAGAGCTTATCATGTAAACACTGCTTTCTTTATCCTTCAGAGAGAGCAAGCACAGCTTTAAGCACCTTACTCCTACTTAAAAGCTGCAATGGCTCGCCATTGCTAGAAGAGTGAAATATTATTACACCCTTCTCCTAGCATTCAAAGCTTTCCAGGATCTGGCCAGTGCTCATTTCCCTACTTCTGCGTGCTGCTCATGGTGTCTGCCCACCTTCTACATCCTCTCTCCTTCCCACAGCCTCTGTAGCCTCAGCTCTTTACCTAAAGTTCAGTTCAAGTGCTACCTTTTCATGAGGCCTCCAGTCCATCCACACACAGTGCTATCTTCCTTGGCCCCACCCTACCCATCCCTGAATCCAAGGAAGCTCAAGCCTAGCTACTCTGGTGCCACTGACCACCAACAGTCTTGTCTCTGTGCTCCCTAGTGTCAAAGCCCAAAACTGTACCTGACATGGCTTTGCAAGAGTCCTACACACAAAATGTGATCTCCCTGTGGGGAAGTCGATGTGGGCAGTCAGAAAGTCTCCCTGTACAAGGAAAGATTTGACCTCATGTTAGCCAGGATTTGATTGCAAAGAATAAATATCTTTCTAGCTAGGCTAAGTAGGAATGAATAGATATTTACAGCCTATAGGATCACTGGAAGCACTCAACAAACAGGTTGAGCTTTCTGCACTATCTGCCAAAGCCACTGAAATAATTGGGCCACTTTTTGAGATGCTGGCTCTCCTGCAGTCAAGGGGCCTCTGTGGAGACAGAAGGACATCACTAATACCACAACCAGGAGACCATCCTATCTATACCATCAAAAGCATTCCCCAGCCCTATCTTCAAAGGTAGCAGTGGACCCCGAGACCATACAAACAGCTCCTCAAGTGTTCCTGGCAATAGAAAGAGACATCTGCTCACTTGAGCCTCCCCACACTCACATGAGTCACCTGAAAGGCTGACTTTATGTCCTACCTAGAATTCAAGCTGCAAGGGGGCTTGGGAGATGCAGTTCTTGACTCTGCAGTCTCTGCAAGAAAGGAGACAGTAGAGGAAGGATGGAATGGCTGCTGAGGTCAGCCCACCATATCTACCACAAGTCTGTAGACGTGGCAATCTTATCTCTGACCTTCCCCTCAACATACATTTGAATTACTTGTGGTGCCTGTTATTTTAGACTTTATCTCAGTCACCTCCATTTACTCCAACTCTATGACTGTTTCAGTACATGGAGGCAATAGTTCTCAAATACTAATGGAAAAATCCTTACAGACCCCCAGTAGTTATCAAATTGTGTTTATTATGATGTTATTCAAAGTGTAGAAACATAAAAATAGCTACAAAATTTTCATGGTTACAAAATATTTTTAAAATACTATAAAAATTAATGTGCAAATTGACCACAAGCAAAACTCTAAAAATGACTGAAATTCAAACCAGCAATGTTTCTTCAGCATGATTAGGGATGTTGTTTTGCTCAAAGTAAATCACGAATGTCTGTCTTAAAAATAAGAAAATCTATTTTCACATTGTATATTTCACATGTTAATGGCTTGATTTTTCCGATTTTTGAGCAGGAGGGCCCATTGTTTCAGTGACTATCAGTATCATTATCATTACTTTTCCTGTTTAACAATGAACTCATTTTAACTACTAATTTTAATGGGACAATTTAATGGTGCACTCCAAAATAGAGTGCTGAAAAGTTTAAGGCACCATTTAATTAAAATTTCTTCAATGCATAATTACTAATACCCTTATTATTCATGAACTGGAAAAGGTTGGTTGTACAAAGTGGTGGTGTATGCAGTACAACAGTGCTGTGAGTATAGTTCCAGACACCACAGCACAGGCTCTTCAGAGTTCCACATGTCTACACTACCATGTATGAGATGATAACTCAGCCTCTAAACCTCCTGTCTCCATATGAAGTACTGAAAATCCTTTGTTCCTATGGGTTTGCATGAACTTTATACCAACATGATTATAAACATAAATGCAAACAGGGACAGTATGAGGTTAGGACAGTTACTATGATAAAAGGAACTCCTCCTTACAAATCCACAAAAACAATATTGTAACCCCAACTGGAAACATTTTGTGCAAAGAATATGAACAAGCAATTTAAGGAAGTAGAATGGCTAATGAATGTGAGAATAGATGCTCACATGGCACAATTAATTTAATCACTAATTAAAGTAATTATGAGGTATCATGTTGTATCCATAATATTGGCAATGTTAAAATTAAAAAGTCAGATAGTATAGTGCTAAATATTTTTTCTTTTTTTCTGTTTTTTTTCAGAGATAGAGTTTTACTCATGTTGCCCAAGCTGGTCTCAAACCATTCTCCCACCTCAACCTCCCAAGTAGCTGGGACTCCAGGTACATGCTACCTCATCCACTAGTACCAATATCCTGATCACAATGAACAAGCATCTAGAGGAAAAGGAATCTTTATGCGCTAATGATGGAATAGAAGACTGGGTGTAACCCCATTGGAAAACAACTTAGCATTACTTACTGAAATTACTGTACATCCAGGACTGGGATTTCTGGACTACAGAGTATAAAGATCTCACATTCAGGCCCATGTAGAAACCTGTGTGAAAAAAATTTTTTGCAACTCTCATTTTTTTTTTTTTTTTTTTTTTTTTTTTAACAGAGATTTTGTTATAACCAAGGTATCCATCATTAAGAATATAGATAAGCAAAATATGGTGGCAGCCCACTATGGAACACATGGAAAAATGGAAGTAATGAATTAGAGGTTCACATAGCAATATAGATATTATAGAAAAATCTTCAAAATCATTGTGCTTGTTACAAAAGTTAGAATGAAAGCTCTATTACAATACCATGCTAAAAATGAAAGCGCTTGCATGCACAAATACTTTGCATTTTTCAAAGATATATACCTATTTTGAGACATATACCAAACACATGAGAACTAGTACCTATAGAAAGAAGGCATATGGGAGCGGACATAGAAAATGAGATGAGAAAAGTAAGAAATAAAAATTAAGAGAAGTCGAATACCTGCCTAAACTTGTAATAATAATAGAGGTATAAGATGAACTCCACTCTCTTTAGAGATCCAGAAAAGGAAACAAGAAAACTCAGTGTGTGGATATATGATGTATCCTGAAAGCAGAATCAGTAGGATCTGGAGATTAGATTGGATGAGGAGATGAGGTAAATAAGGTATTAAAAAAACAGATCTTATAGGGAGGAGGGAGGATGATTGGCAGAAGGAGGAAGGACATTTGGTGGAATCTCGCCTAATGAGTATAATGCTGGGTGTACAGGACATCTCCTGGGTGAGAGGGTTCTTTTACAACTGAAACTTTACCTTGGAAGTAAGAACAATGTAATCTAAAAATTGTACCCTCATATTGATTTGAAATTTTAAAAAAAATTCAAATTTAAAATATATAGGAAAATCTACAGGATTATGTGAAAAAAGTAAGTAAAATTAAGTATGAAATATATTCATAGCAATTCCAAAAATTAATCCAATAAATTAATAATATTGCTGGATAAAAAAATAGATCTTAGCATTATGGTAATAAAGTGGTTTGTCTTAGATGGCATTTATGGAAAAGAGAACATTGGAAAAGGATTAGATTAGGGGAGGGAGGAAGTGAAAATTAAGAGTTCAGTTTTAAACAAAGGCTTGAGAGTCATCCAAGTAGAAGTGTGGTGCTGGATTTGGATAAATGGATCGGAATCTCAGAAGAGAAGTCTGGGCCAGTTTATTACTTAATTAGCAGGCTAATTGCAATTATGTAACAAAGACGCTCCAAATACAAATGCTTAATAACAGAGTTTTACTGTGGTATGACTCTGCTCCATGAAGTAATTCAGGGGCCCAGCCTCATTCCACCATTTTCTTCCAGCATCTTCACATGTATCTTCATAAGAAATGGAAAAATTAAGTTACTGCACTATCTGGATCCAATTTGTGGGAAGGATGGAAAAGAGAAAGTCCAAGGAAAGTAGCCTATTTTTAAGTGGGAGATCAGCCAAGAGCTGCACACACTAGTTTTACTCACATCCCCCGGGGTTGGATCTAAATGGCTCATATCCATTGGCCAAACCTCAAATCTGGTCATACCTAGAAACAGGAGAGGTGAAAACATAGCGTCTAGCTGAGAAGCCCAGATCTGGCTGCAACTCTATTAATATGAAATGGGGAGAGACTATGTTTCAGGAGATAACTAGAAGTCTGCCCAAGCTGGCAGTGGAAGCGTCATGAACATACAAGTGGAACTGACATAAAATAAAAGCAGCACATAAAATAGTGTGATATGATACATGCAGTATAGGTAACTAAGAAAACAGGACTGAGACAAAGCCCTAAGGTACTCCTACATTTGATGATGAGTAGGAGAAGCCCAAAAAGTAGAATGAAAACCAATAGAAATGTTGAAAGTGATCCAAAAGTGTTTAATGGCAGAGTCAAAAAAATGTCCTAGAGAGGGAAGGGAGAGGAAGGGGAAAGGAGGGGAGGGAAGGGAGGGTGATTGGTAGGTTCTTACCTAATGCCCACAGTATGAGGGTGTTCAGCACCCCTTGGGTGAAGGGCTCAACTACAACTTGAATTTTACCTTAAAAATGAAAACAATGTAACCTAAATATTTGTACCCTCATATTAATTTGAAATTTAAAAAATAAAATAACCCCAGAGAGCAGCCCTCCACCTGGGCGACAGGAAAGCATATATAAATACCCCAACTTCCTTGTCCCACAGAGGGACAGTCTCTAAGAATGTGCAGTGGACTCAGCCCCACTGGCCCACAGAGGTGACCTACTCATTAACTTACCCTGGATGGGCTTCTGTCCCTTCCCTGCCTCACTTTCCTAAGCCCCTATACTCTTCCTGGGATCTGCTTTAGAGGGATCCCACGGTGTTGTCATGGCTGTTACTGTGACTCTACACTTCTGTTCAGGGAAAGCTAAGGCTGGAACCTTCTCCCACAGCTACAACTACAGACCAAGGGATTTATTACAAAACTCAGAGGACTGTATCTCCAGGTCACATCAGCCTACAGTCCTGCCGGCTCTGGCTATGACAGATCAGACTGCTCTCTAAATTTAATGCTCCACTGAGCTATAACAACAACAACCAAAAGGAAAAAAAACCCACCTCACCAGACACTCCAGTCACAAGAAAATAAATAAAATCTGTGTCTCTGATGGTGAGGTCAGGAGATGTTTTATTTGCACACATTTGCACTGCACCTTCACAGGATGAACCCATGAATCCTCAGTCTTTATCTTGACACTATATTAAATGGGAATTAAACTGAGTGATAGTAATGGCTTCTCACAACAAGCTCAGAGGGAGAAACGGTTGGCAATGCTGAGCAGAGTGGCCCACCCGCGAGGAAGGCAGCTCTCCCAGGGATTCTGGGGACAGTGCTTCAGGCCCTTGGTATACATCCTGTGAGTACCTGCTTGGTCCCAGGGAACCTGGCCTTTCCTCGTCACTCTCCAGCATGTAAAGGAAGCACTGGAACCAAACAACTTAGAGGCAAGGTGCCACTTTGGGGTTGAACTTCAATGCTTTCCTTTAGTGCCTCATTTCTGAAAGTTTAGAAGTTTGGCTTAATATTTTCAGTCTGCATTCATGTTCCAGAAAGATATATTTTTCCTCCACATATTTTTATAAAACTGTAGGTGGTTCACACAACTGGGGTGTGGAGTGGGGAGGGAGGAGACATGGAAGACATGCAAGACAGGGAAGACAGTGCTGCGGCAGGTTAGTGGCCAGATGGGGAAGTCCTGGGGAGTTAAGTTCATGGATTTAAAAGGATGAGGAAACCATTGAGATCTAAAACAGCAGAGTGACACGGTCAGCTTTGTCTTCTAGACAGATCATGTGGCTGCATGTGGAGAACGTTGGAAGGGATGCAGGGTAAAAATAAGGGTAGGAAGAACAGGTGGGAAGCTATTGCAATAGATGAACTAATATAACAGCAGTGGGAATGGAAGGATAGATGTGGGTTAGAGGAGATTAGGCAGCATTAATGATCAGTGACTGACTGGCTAAGGCAGATTGTGGAGGAAAAGAAACTTCAAGGTTGAGACCCAGGTCCAGCTTGATCAGCTGAGTGGAAGGTGGATAAGTCACTAAGATAAATGAGGAGAAAAGCAAGTGTGATTGGGGACAAGGGTGCTGTTTGTGCCTACTGGCAGTCAGAAGCTTGTAAGGGTACTAAGTAAAATGTTTATGAACTTGACGATAAACCATGACCATTAGAAAGAGACTTCAGAGAGCACTGAGGCCAATCTCTTCATGTCATCTGAAGACACGAAGAGGGGAGCACATTTGAATCCACAGGCTATGAGGCTAGAGAGGTGGGGATGAGCCAGGCGTGGAGGGAATGATCTAAACCAGAGTTCCAGAAAGTTTATCCCACGAACGGTGTACCGGATGGATGGAAGGGAAAAGACTGAAGAAAGGGAGCGGAGGAACAAGGGAACTTAGGGCTGTGACAAGAATGTTTTCCTTTAAGTTTTGAGAGTCGGACAAGGCGGAGGCCCAGTCCCTGCATGGCCTTCAGCTGGCATATCACTCTATTGCCACGTGTAAATGGGGAGATCAGCACATTTTTGGGGGGGGCTGAGACAGTGTCTTGGTGCCGGCACATAGCAGGTGCTTCCTAAACATTTGTTTCTTCGTGTCTTCCACGTTAGCCTTGCTTCCCAATTTACTACTGTCATCCAAAGATCCTCTTGCTGAAACTACAACTTCATTCCCGGTTGGGTTTCCACAGGCCTCTAAACCCACCCTCTCTGATTTCCATTTCAGCCACTCAGAATGCTTCCTAACTCCTGTCCTTCCATCCACGGGTCTGAGTCCATCCACGAAGCATATAAACGAGCGTGGCTGGAGACGTAGACTCGATCATTTGACTGAACGTTTGGGGCCGACACATAGACGCCTGTGAGGTTCTGCCTCCCACCCCATTTTTATGAGACTGCACTTGCTCAGATCTGTCAGAAAGCCTCGTCTCACATATTAATTATGCCCCCACTAATTACACAGGAGGGTTCCAGCAGCATTATTGGAAGGGATGGGCATGGAGCAGCTGAGGGAAGCAATGAGGAGCTGAGCCTTTGCCTAGCTCCCACATCCAGTATCAACTTCCAGAAAAGACTTCAATAACATTTTCTTCATACTGTACACAATAGGAGGGGTGGCCTTTCCAGCCCTTGATGGGGTGGGCCAGCTGGAGCTGCATGTGTGATGGGCCTAGAGGCAAAGGGGACTAAATGAGGAGCATTTAATATTCCTGAACTCCAGGACCCCTTCAGCTGTATGCTGCATCATCTGTGTAATAACAGGATTCAAAAAGAGCAAGGTGGGGGGAGTACTCCCACACTTAGCACCCACTTCCAATTTCAGGAACATTAAAATGTGAAAGAGAAATGTATAACAAGAGTTTGAGGAAATGTGGGGTCTATTTTGTAAGCACAAAAGGAAAGGAGATCTAGAGGGTGTAGGGATGCAGAGACCCACTCTGCCTACCCTTCCTCTCTTAGGACCTCACCTTGGCCAGAGGCCAGGAGACAGCAGCCCCATGAACCCCCAAAGACCCATTGGGCTCAAGCCTCAGAAAAGCCCAGCTGTCCCTGGAAAGAGAGGCCACTGGCCCCTAGTAGCAGTGATCAAGGCCTTCCCAAGAGTCATCAGCAAGAAAAGGCCCTCAGATCTCCAGACAGCCTGTGAAAAGTGGATACTCAGAGCCACTCCAGGACAATCCACCACCCACCAGCCCCTGCCAGATGGCTTTGGCACCTACAGCCACATCCCTCAGGTGGAGGCGCTGACCACAGACTCCTGTCTGCTGCCCTGGACCAGATACTCCTCAAGCAGGGTAAATCTGTAAAAAATATGTATGGCCTGAAAATACATAGTATTTATTTACAAAGTGGTACTAGTGGATAGCTCATTTATCCTTCAAGAAAAAAAATGAGCCAACTAAGTCATGTCAGGGTTTTAGAAACAGTCTGGTAGAATCCTTTAATACTTACGTTTAATAATATTTTTAATGATCTAAAAGTACATGTTCACTATAGAAAAATCATAAAAATTAAAATTAGGAGCTCTTCTACATAAATATGTGTACATGTCTTCAAAGGCACATCCACAAGGATGTTTGAGACAGAAACCACTTAAATGTCAACAATGTGGAAAGGGTTAAGTAAGTTAAGGCACATCCTTGCAGCATGGAAACAAGCTAATGATGGAGTGAAGAGAAAGATAGAGGCATGAAGAAGAACGTACATGGTATGACTCCAAGAAGAGAACACTTACTTAAAGTATGTATGTACATACAAACATAGAAAAGAGTCTGGAAAGAAACACACCAAATAAATACGTTATCTCCAGGGAGGGGGTTGAGAGGACTAAAGGGGGACAAGCTTTTGTTTTAGCTTATGTATATCTGAATTCTTTTAAATTTTTGAAGAGAATTACTTTTCAAACTTAGAATAAAGAATATGAGAAAAATCTACATTTGCAATAAATAAATAAAAATCATGCAAAAGACTTACTCCTAGAGATAACCCTTGCTGGTAGGTACTATTCCAGGCTTCATTATGCAAATATGATTACATTCATAGCTTAAATTCATTCTCTAAATAACATTAGCCACATCTTTCAAAGTCAATAAATAAACAATAGATTTTAAAGGAGCATCTCCAATTTCATTGTATGGATGTATTATATTTGTTTAGATAATACCCTACTGGGGGACATTTAGATTGTTTATACTTTTTTTGCAAATAAAAATAATGCCGTGAAGAACATCTTTATTCTAGAAGTAAAGTTGGTGGGTAAAAAGATATTTATACTTTAAGATTCTTGGCCAGGCATAGTGGTGCTTACCTGTAATACTAGCTGAGGGAGGCTGAGACAGGAGGATAGCTTGACCCCAGGTATTTCAGGTTTCAGCGAGCTATGATGATGCCACTGCACTCTAGCCTGGGCAACAGAGAATCTCAAAGAAAAAAAAAAAAAATTCTTAACACATATTGTCAAGCTGTCCTCTAGAAAGGTTGCAAGGTCTGTAATCCATTATCCACAAAACTCTGAGAACTGAAAATGCTTTTCTAAATTTAGTATCTAACCTTATGTGGTGGCAAAAACCCTGACCTGAATGAACATGAGGCTATTTACAGTCTTTATTTATCCCACTTACTTTGAATATTTGCACATTTCACTGCAGATACATAAATGTATCTGATCATAAGTTATTGTCCTCATCCCTGCAGGGAATGTTATATAATTTATACATCATATTGCTTTTCTAAAATCTGAAAAATTCTAAATTCCAACACACTTCTGGCCCCAAGGATTACAGATAAAAGATTGTGAACTTGAGTCCATTGATGGTTCCTCCAGCAATGCCATTTTCTTCATGTGTTCACCAAAACTTTGCCAGTCTGAATTATCTGGCTGTTAGGGTATCTCCTCATCTGGCCTGTCAGCTGTGTCTGTAACTCTGGACCCTTAGCTGCAGCTACTCTTGCTAAGGCCATGGGCCTCCAACCCTGTGCCACTTCAGTGCTGCTGCTGACCACTCCTCACACCCTACTCAGGAGCACTGGCAACACCCCTCACAGCAGCTCCTCCTCACCCCCTGCCTCCTTGTCTCTAGTTCTCACTCCCAACAGATGGGTCATCATTCTCTTCTAACTTCCAGGTATTGGATGGAGGGAGAGATGGATGTCCCATAGCAGAGATACACCGGGTGACGCTATTACTTCAGGACATTTTATTATTTCCAGGAGCCAAAGTACTCTTCAGGGTGGTGATAGGTCAGTGTGGATTCCAGTGAAAGAAAACTCATACCCACCATAGCCCATACCTCTGCCAGTGGAGCCAACCCAGCCTATAGGTCCATTTTGCACATACATTTCTTTTTACCATTGTCACATGCACCAGTCAAAATGACTATGAAATTACAAGTAAAATCATTCAGAGAGACTTTTTCCAGTAGCCTAATTTCAGTAGTACCAGCTGGAAGCATTTGGATCAAAAAAGGATGCAGAAAACCCAGGAAGACTGACACAAGGGGACAGCTGGAGTGAGATAGCAAGAGAAAAGATATTGTCAGCAGGAGCAGGACACTGATGTCTAGAACTATGGACTGTCCCAGCTGCTCCAGGTATCTGGAGGCCCTGCTACCCTTGCAGGTGCAGCCTTTGAAGCAGAGGCCATCCCCTGGGTGATATATGTAGATTCCTTCCTCCAGTCCAGCCTGTGAGCCTGTCAATGAACCTCCCAAGGCTGGACCAAGTCATTAAGAACACAATTGGAGGGGCTGCATTCAGAGATGCTTCTCAGAGAGTGCTGCTGTGGCCTATGGAAGAGACATCCAAATGCTGATAAAGACCATTTCTGAGACCCTAAGAAGAGCAGCTGCAGCTGCTTGTAGACAATAGCCCAAAAACAACAACAAAAAAGTCTCAATGCAGAGCATTCAAAGGGCCATGTCCTCAAGACAAACAATGTTTCAGTAACAGCATCTGAATGCCCAAGACCACTTATGCAGGGAAGTGGGTCAATGAGATTCATAGACAATTTTTCCACACACAGTATAGTATACTATAGTGGCTTTATCTTGGTTAAGATGAGTCTGAACATTGGTTCCAGTGCTTCAGTAACTTACTTAAATTTTCTGTATCTAACTTATCTGTAGAATGGGAATTATTAGAAAGAGAAGAAAAAGAATGGGAATTATTATTAGGGTCAAAAGAGATCATATATATAAAGCACATATTATTGCTTGGTATATGGAAAGCACTCAATAAAAAGCCATTTTTGTTGTTTTATTATTGTTTGAGACAGTTGTTATTATTGTATTAGATGAAGAATAAAAAGGTCTTTTATCATGAGCCTAGACAGTTCATTATAGAAAATAGTAGAGAAAAGAACAATAAACAAAGAAGGTGTCATTACCAAGGCTCGAGTTCTAATTGCCAAACCAAAAGCAATCTGTCATTTTCTCTGGTTAATAAAACGAATAGAAGATAAAGAGGCAAAGGTGGAGTCCTAAAACAACAAGAAAGGAACACACAGCAACACGGAGACCACAGGGGAACCTCCAGGATACTGGTGGCTGGGTAGATGAGCCCTTAACCCGCAAGAGCAACCCTGCCTCCAGCCCAGGGAGCAGCAAAGAAGGGGAGCTGGTGGGATAGGACAAGTGAATAGAGGATAACCTGCTGAGAAAGGGGAACAGGTCAGCAGTGTAGGTCCATCCTTTTGTCATTGCCATTGATGAGATGAGCACATTCAGAAAGAATAGGTTTGGAAAAAGAATTCCTCTCTAGAAATGCAAAAGTTAAAGGCCTTTTAAAAAAAATTGGAAAATGGAAGAGGACCGAAGGGATTTGAGACATCTCTATCTTGCACTACAGTGGTCCTTAGGAAATGAAGTCTTTCCCCAAGAAAAATATGAAAGCAAAGGCAGAATGGAGTCAGTGGTCAGTACATCAAGTGTCATGCATCACCTTGATTTTTGCCTCTCTGTGGCCAACCTTGAGCCTTACTCAGAAGTTTCTCGGGTTGGCAGAACCAGGCATAAAGACAGAGGCTTGCCCCTCAGGGAGAGGCAGTCAGGCTGGAATACTGGGGGTTGAGGAGAAGCGGGCAGATGTTGGGCAGTGAAGGGTCTGGACCGGGACGGATGCAGGGGCTGCCTAGAGGGCAAGTATTTGAGTAGTTTCAGGTGTTCACTATCCTCCCCAGGCAGCAGGTCCAGGCACTGGACATCCATACACATTCCATGAAACAAGCAGGAAGAGGTGCAGGACTTGACTTGTCACTTGCCAAATGCCAATTATGCCCACTCTGGGTAAAACAAACAAACAAACAAACAGACGTAATACCACAGGAGAGGGCACAAACGCTAAGGAGATACCAAAAGTGGCTTCAATTCACCAATTTTAGGGAATGAAAGAACTTCTTGAAGTTAACAGCATATCATCGGGAATTTTGAAGGGCTATTTCAGGACTTTAAAAATCCCTTCGGAACTTTCTTAGGGACATTAAGTCCAATCTGGAATTCTAAAATAACATGGCAGAAGGAGGAGAGGCACAAAACATTACTACTTACTTTCCATGGGCATGTGTGTGCATGTGCATGCACACATGAGCAAGAACACATAAAGGTAAGGGGAGCAGAGTGAATATTTGCTTAACATTAATTCTGTCTGATTTATCACCACACATATGAACATAATATAGAGGAGAAAGGACTGGGAGCAACTATGCCAAAAATGTTAATAAGGGGATTATGCGCAGTGAAACTATACGAAATCATTTTATTTTCTGAAATTTTCTCTGTTTTTCAAACTCCCAAAGTTTTCTGTTTGGGATTTGGCTTTGTGGTCGATATCAATGCCCAGCTTCCTGGGAGGCTCCTTGAGCCTTGCACAGACGTGCCCACCTTGTCCCTTACAAATTCATATGAGGAAAGGCAACAGTTATGCCCCTAAAAGTCCTGCTCCACCTTTTTCCCACTCTGATCACTCACAAAACAAAAACGAATTTTTCCGTGATAACCTGAAGCTTCCTCAATTAGGCACAGAGGCCGTGGCAACTTCTAAACAGCAATTGCATGCCCTACTCTGCAAAGGTAAGAATTGAGGGGGACAGTCTGGAAGGGGTGCCCATTTGCAAGCTATGGTCCTCTGAGTGGTACAAAGGTGATTGTTCTCCTCTTACTTTATACTATTGTTGTGATCTGAATTTTTTTCAGTAATAACATAAATTAGTTATATAGCCATATGAAAATAAAGTAGTTACTTATGGTTTTTTAAAAAACAAAATAGTTAAACTTCCTTGCTTCTATGTACATGCCTTCAGCATAAAATTTGTTTTCTACATAGCTCAAAGGCCCCCAAGTGATTTGTCCCTGATGATTTAGTGACATTTTAAATATTTGGTTGAAATACAGGAAACAGCTATGTTATTCTTAGTCAAAGTGCTCAGTTATTGGCAACTTTACATGAATTGAACCTACCAAGGCCCTCGTTCTCACCCCTCTGAGGCTCCCTCAACCTGCAAACCCAGGTCCTCCCCACCCCAGCTTTCCTCTAGTTCTCACCCATGCTTCCTTCGAGTTGTCCAGTCTCGGATCTTTTCTTCTCAGCAGCCTTAACCGATCCCTCAATTCTGGATTAGGAACTCCTGCTATGGGCTTTCTGAACATCCTATCCATTAACTCACTCATGAACTCAACAAATAATCATTAGACATCAACTATGTGCCAGTCTAAATCTAGGCAGTAGAGACACAGTAATAAAAAAAAAGACAAAGCCATCCACCCCCTAGATATACAATACTATAATTTGTCTAGGTCCTTATTTCTACTTTCCTCTACTACACTGTGAACTCCCATGGGTCTGGCTCTCCATTGTACACACCACTGGACAGCCATAGCTCAAGGTCCCCAGTACATAGTAATCACACGTTCACTGAATAAAAAATAAACGAATACCTCCCTTTCATCTAACTATTGTATAATTTTATTTTTCTTCTGTTCCAGTTTCTTTTTAAGGTTATTACTCTTATCATTTATCTTCAGAGAAAAGGAAACACTGATAAAAGAAGCCCTTCTTTGTTCTAGATTTCCTGCCCAGGTTGCTCAAGTCCTGTTTGCTCTGACTGCCTTGGGAGCACTTGCTGGGTGAGGTCAGGGAAGGGAAGGAGAAACCTGCCCGCCCGTTGTTGGAGTCACAGGAAACCAAATGCCAGGCTCCTGCTGTGTATGTGGTAAGGGGAAGGGCAGAGATTGGGGGATGAATAACCAGCCTGGACAAACTTCAGCCTGAAGACAAAAGTATAAATAAAGCCTATGTCCAGCCTCAGGACTGTACTCAGCTCACAGAATTTTAGGGTACCACTGGATGCAGGGGATACTAAGACACTCCAAGCACAGTCAGCCCTTCCAAGATCACAGAGCCAAGCAACAGCAAAGCTTAGACCCAAACCCTAGCTTGCCTTATCTCAAAGAGGCAGAGCTGGGAGGGTGTAAAACCCGTGACTTCTGGCTGGCACTCAACTGTAGTAACTTTGAGTGATCAATCCACCCACAATTATTTACTAAACATCTGTTATGTTCCAGCACCTGTCTAGGTAGGTGGTAGCTGGGGAGACAAAGTCCCACCCTTTGAAAATCCCCAGAATGAGAGAGACATGATTTGTGGCAACCATAAAGTTGTGCAACTCACCTGAGTGAATCACAGTCTGAGGCGCTGGAAGCCTCTGTGGGAGGAGGTGGGCTCCACAGCTCCCCGAGTCTGCCTCCTCAAGGTAGAAGCTTTTACTGGGTCCTAAGCATGCAGGATTCCTGAGAAGCAAGACACCACAAGAGGGAAAGGGAATATACCCTGACCGTGTACCTGTGATGAACTGGACCCTGTGCCAAGCCTACACGCTCTATGTGCTTTGAGTCTCAAACCAATTTTCTACAGATTAAGAGATGGAGGCTTCAAAGAGATGACTGTAAGGACTGAGCTCTGGGGTGTCTGCTGCAAAGACACACACACCCCCCCCAACACTGTCTGGCTTATTTATACTCACTGTACATTCACACCGGGATCCCAAACTACACCTTCCATAGCAAGTGGCCAATGGCCACTTACACTTTGTCCATATTAGACAGTATAGATTTTACAGAGTACTTCCATTGTCACAGATGGTTTATTAGAAACCACTGAACTAAAACCATGAGAGTTGGAAGTTCATACAAGTACTTTTCCACCACCCTGTATCTTTCCTCCACCTTCCACTCTTACCCTTACCAAAAGTAGTCATGCAGAAGGAGACACTGTAGGTGTTCAATAAATATTTGCTGAATGAATGGCCTGAAGACAAGAAGGAGGTGGTTGCAAAGTGGAAGCGGGGCTGATTTATTCAAGAAGTGCTCACTAACTGGCTGAGATCTTGGAGAGACCAAAAGGTCCTTCTTCTATCACCAGTCCCCACCCATGAAAACACAGAAATGAATGGTGATGGAATTTATGGAAGCAATTAAAGTCCATACCTATGCATTACCTCTGAAAATGACTCATTTCTGTGTGTACTTGCAGTAATGTTTCAACCAGGCCAGAACAGTGATTAGAACAAATGAGGGCAAGAGTGTATTTTTAAATGAATTTTTTTAGTGCTACTTAAGCCAGAACTTTAGAGCTATGATCCTGGAGTTTCGGGAATCCAGTTCTTTCTTGGTTCATGTAGGAAAACTGAGGTCCATCCCAGTGGTGAGCCCAAGGTTGCACAGCTAGGTGAAAGCACCATTTTTCTCCAACCCATTTGCCACCTAGAATTCAGGCCAGAATAAAGGCAGATGATCTTTGTCAGAGTAGATGGCCCAAGGAGCAGGAAGTTTGGGTGGCCAGAGAGCCAAGATTGAGATAAAGAAATCAGGAGTGAAATAAAATGGCAGGTTGGGAACAACCCCAGCACAGTAGTGTCAACCACAACCAAGTGTACCTTATAAAGGGGAAAATACTATAGTCTGAATGTGCCTCCCCAAAATTTATATGTTGAGACATAAACACAAAGGTATTAGGGAGCAGGGCCTTTGGGAGGTGATTAAGTCATAGCCTTCATGATTGGAATTAGTGCCCTTATGAAGGAGGTCTCAGAAAGCTAGCTGGTCCCTTCCACCATGCGAGAACAAAGCAAAAAGGCTCCATTTATAACCCAGGAAGTGCATCCTCACCAGACGCTGAATCTGCTGGTACCTTGGTCATGGACTTCCCAGCCTCCAGAACTGCAAGAAATAAATTTCTGTTGTTTATAAGTCGCCCAGTTTATTGTATTTTGTTATAGCAGGCCAAACAGACCAAGATAGAGTTAGGGAAAATTGAAAACCTGGCAGCATCAGGTGTTGGTGAGGATGATGGGAATGAGCTCTCATGTACACTGCTGGGGGACCACAGGTGGGCAGAGACCGTCAGAGGGCAATTTAGCACTCTCTGGTAGACCTTAAAATCTGAATCCCTATGACCCAGCAATGCTACTTCTTCTCAGGAGAAACACTTGCACATGTACATGCAGAGACCTGTGCAAAGCTACAATGCAGCATTCCTGTGATCATAAGAAAGTAGAAACAACTTAAATGTCTGGTCATGGGGATGCATACATGAAATATATGCATTGTGGAATATTGTGAAGCAATTAAGTACAACTTAGAAGATGCATCCAGGGCCACCACAGTGCATGCCATATCTTTCTAAGAATAAGAAAAAGATAATCACCTCTAGGTTAATCAGCTACAAAAAGGCACTCTTCCTCTGGGTTAAGCTAGTGGAGATGGAGTGAGGTTCAGTCTTCCTCATGCCTTTTGGCTGTGTAACCAGAGCTGTGGCTCTGAGTCCTGTCCTATCAACCTGAAGGACTGTGTCAAATGAAAAAACAAGTTGTAGACCAGTACAAAAAACAGTACATACCTTTAACGAATTTAAACACATATTCTTCATAATTGCTCTGAGGACATAAATATTAATACATGATATTAAATGTGCTTGTTAATGGGTAGAAAAAGGACTTAAGGGATATGTAGCTTCCCTGTAATACCTGTTACTTCTAGGGAGGCTAGAGGGGTAGAGGTGGGAACTGTTGGTCAAAGTGGCCTTCAACCGTATCCACTGTGTCCAATGTGTTTTCCTTTAATTTTTCACAAGAAAATGTATTTGTCTATACTTCATATGACTAGAATTAAAGTTTAAATGAAAAAAGTAGGCTTTGGAAGCAGAAGGTAAACTTTATGTCATCCTAGATGACACTCACCACTACTACCAGCACCATCACCAGATTTAAAGGACCTCTGTTGCCTGGGCCAAAACCTGACATGACTCCATTCTATTCTCAATTTTGGGATGAGATGGGGTAGAAACTGATAGAGAGCTCCGATTGGATAAAAGAGCTTTTTAGAAATCAGTGAAAAGTGGGCTTGCTCAAACTGTATCTCTCCTAGGCACACCTGCAGGCAACCTTGGTGACTTCAGCCCCAAGAATCCCAGGTTTCCCCCCAAGGCTGGAAGATAACAGAGAAAAGAGGAGGAAGGGAGTAGTGCCTCCCTCTCCCTATCCTCTCCCACAGACAGCATTTCCCCAAGGCAGAGATGGAAAGTAGTGAGAAAGTCAACACATCAACTTGAGCAAGATCAAAGGAACCACCCAATGATTTGGGGGGTTTATCACAGTGAAAAGAAGGTAAGGGAGTTGACTGATCTTGAAATTGTTTTTTAATGGTTTGATTTCACGGTCTTGTTACTTAAGTACCATTCATCTTCCTCCAGATCTCTAGCAGGAGTTTCATATGGCTTGGCAGCTCAATTTCCTCTCAGCCTACTGGAGGAGACAAAAGGTCCACCGGTCACTTATCTAGGGAAGGCACACTGTGAGCCATTCCAACCTGCCCCCCCAGATCTCAGCATCCCTCTCTTTGCAAGAGTTACAGCCCCCATGGGAATGGATTTATATCTCAAAACACTTGCTACTCTTGTCATTTCATTCACAAGCAACCCTCGTATTGATTGTTCCTGCTTTGGGTACTGTTTAATTATCTCTCAGAACAATTGGTCACTCAGTCAAGGAGATTTCACTGAATGACAATGATGTTTGAATTGAATGTGCAACTCTAAAGAAACAACAGTTCCACACTCATTTCTGAATTTCCTGCACATATCTTCCTTTCTTTTGCCTGCACCACCCACCTACCATGCCCACCCACCAGCGAGTATCTGTCCTGGGCCATCATGCACTACCCAGGTGGCCCTTCTGCATTGTCTACTCCTTCTCAGAGATCTGTCCCCACTGGCATTTCCATTCTCAATTGGCTCCCATGACAGGGAGCCAATTTTTCTTCCAGTGACTGAGAGAGAAGGAGAAATCTGGAATGAAAGGGCAGCAAACACAATGATAAAAACTAAAAAGCTAAATCCACATTCAAAAGCTGTGGCTCGGCTCAGCGCCTGGCACAGTGTTTATGGAGCTAGCCACATACACCGAAGGTGGCAGGTTCGAGCCCAGCCCAGGCCAGGTAACCAACAATGGCTTCTGTAACAAAAAATAGCTGGGCATTGTGGCAGGTGCCTGTGGTCCCAGCTGCTCTGAGGCAGGAGAATCGCTTGAGCCCAAGAGTTTGAGGTTGCTGTGAGCTGTGATGCTACAGCACTCTACTGAGTGTGACATCATGAGACTCTGTCACACTCTACCGAGGGTGACATGATGAGACTCAAAACAACAACAATAACAAAAAGCTGTGGCTACAAAGGAGGAATGCTGGCTCCATGTGCTGGGGGAAGCACCTCTTTTTACCATCAAACCTCCTGTTTAGGTGCACGTGACAATGGAGCTGCGGGCTGGCCACAGCTTCTGCTCTTGCTCCCGTCTCTCTATCTCTCCACAGTTGCCAGGCACAGTCAGGCTCCTTGTCATTGTCCATGTTCCTGCTATTTCTGGGACCATGACTGTCTTAGGTGCTTCTCCTAGATGCAAACGGAGTCAAGGATCCCAGAGGAAACAGTTTGTGTGGCAGGTGATCTCAGGCAACACTACCAGTGAAGTGAGGAGGTGAGACTGGAAAGGGAAGGATAGTCAGTAAAGAATATGTTATCAATCAGGGTACCACTGTGGGCAAAGAGGACCCAGTCCTCTTGGAGACATCAGAACTTACTTCTAAGTTGTCCCACTTGAATGGCAAAGTAGTTGCAGCATTTACCTCCAACCCCACCTACCACTGCTAAGGGCTGCTCCCTGGGGGCTGCGTCTCTGGCCCTTCCAGCCTTCCCAGTATATGTTGGCAAGAAAGTCCCAGGCTGAAGAGTTGTATGTGCACATAGTCAGCAGCTGTGCCATGTCCCAGATGGAGAGTCCAATAGGCATGGGTAGTATGTACCCATACAAACTGCTACAAGTTTCCACCCCCCCTTCTGGCTGGAAAACTCATTTATCTTTTAAGATCCACATGAAATGTGCCCTCCTCTGAAATGTTACCTCCTTCTATACTCCTTCCTCATGAGGAAGAATTAATAGCTTCCTCCTGTAAGCTCTGTTAACACTTTGCTCACACTTCAATTAAACCAGCAACCAGATATTATTTTTCTTTTCTTTTCTTTTCTCTTTTCTTTTCTTTTCTTTTCTTTTCTTTTCTTTTCTTTTCTTTTCCTTTCTTTCTTTCCTTCCTTCCTTCCTTCCTTTTTCTTTCTTTCTTCTTCTTCTTTTTTTTTTTTTTTTACTATTCTTCTTCCCAAACTAAACATACAATTTGAGTGTGGAGGTCAAGTATAAGCTGCCTAGGTATCATATTCATCCATTCATTTTACTTATATTTACTGAGGATCTACTTTGTGGCAAGGATTGTTCAAGGTACTGGGGATACAGAAGTAAAAAAAAGAAAGAGAGAGAGAGAGAGAGTACTAAGTCCCTGCTTTCTTGATTTTAATAGTTTTTGTGTACATGTAGAAGACAGATAAAGACAAATTAGTGTGTAATATGTCAGTCATAATAAATGCAATGAAGAAAAATAGAGCCAGGTATGGAATAGAAACTGAATATGTAGTGGGGTAGTCTTCTATATGGGATATCAGCAGAAGGCCTTTCTGATAAAATGGCATTTTAATGTGGATATTGGATAAAATCAGGGGGTCATCGTAAAAGTACTTAGGGAAGAGAAGTCTGGGCAAAAAGAATCATAAATGTTTGGATACAGTGGCTCATGGCTAGAGCTCATGCTCCTAGCCCTTTAAGAGGCCAAAGTGAGAAGATAACTTGAGGCCAGGAGTTCAAGACCAGCCTAGGCAATATAGTGAAAGCCTATCTCTAAGCAACTTTAAAAAATAAATTAGCCAAGCATAGTGACACATGGCGGTAGTCTCAGCTATTCAGGAGGTCCAGGCAGGAGGATCACTGGAGCCCAGGAATTTGAGGTTGCAGTGAGCTATGATGATGCCATTGTGCTCTAGCCCAAGCAATAGAGCAAGACCCTATATAAACAAACAAACAAACAACAACAACAACAACAAAAAAAAACAACCTAGAATCAGAGGTGCAAGGTGAAAGCATGCAGGGCGTGAGAACAGAACAGTGGAAACACATAACACCTGCCCAGTTCAAGACTGATTTAATCATCTGTAAGATCTACCTGCAAATCCCTTCTTATGTGGCTGAGCTATCTCTCATCCTGAGCCCATCTCTACCACTGCACTTACCAAATGATACTGTAATTAAGTGCAAGGTCATGAAGGGTAGATGCTGTGTCTCTTGATTATTTTTGTGTCTCTGATACCAAATTCAGTGACCATTCTGTCATAGGTGTTCAAAACATTCCTTAAATGGAAGTCTTCATTCTTTATACCCTCGATGAATCCCCAAAAATAAAAAAAAATAATAAAAAAAATGGAAGTCTTCATTATTCTTCACCCTAAACTTGGAAAAATAGAGACAGCTATGAGCTGTGATGCTACAGCATCACAGTGGCCTTGTTTCTGGCCACAGCTCAAGGCCACAGCTACAGAAAGGGTCCCTTGGAAGTGGACACTTGCTACAGTGCACCTCTGCTTGCAAATTAAGATGTTGGGGAATAACTTCAGAATTCCTGATGGCAGCGTCTGTTCTTGGCTAAAACTAGGACTTTTTAGGAATTACAGTCCTAAAACTTGCCATGGTTGGACACATTTTACAAACTGACCAATGCGAATTTTTGCTGCTAAAAAGCAATGATACGAATATTCATTCACATTAGTGAAGATGTTTGGGGTTGCAAGGACGATAGTGTTTTCTCTAACCGGCACTCTCTGCCCTTCCTTTAGGAAACTGTACCTTTCCTACTCCAAACATACAACTGGGGAGAGGAAGGAGCTGGCAATCACTATTCCCGTGGTTACAGGGGCAGTGGCCTCATGAGGTAGGTATTATTAATATACCCACTTTATATAGTGAATAACCTGAAGTTCAGCAAAATGAAGTTTGTGCCCAAATGCACTAAGCTAAAAAGGAATACGGCCAGGGCCAAACCCACTTCTTTGTGTTCCAGGGCCCTTGTTCTTCATGGAAATGAGAGAGAACAAGGAAGTAGCAGGACACTGGGGTACTCACCCCAGAGGTGAGCACATTTTTGGGCATTTTTCAGCCTTCTTCTCTTGCTCGCCTACAGATATCTGCATAGACAGCCATAGCCTATCTGAACTCCTCACCCATCCGGAGAAATGGCCTGACGCAAGCTTCAGATTAGAACCAGATGGAGCCAGAGCTATTTCAGGGCCACCCCATCACAGGAGAGCCACGTAAGTGGACCCTCCCTGCTTCCCATCACTCCCCATTGTCCCACACGTAGACAAGCCAGAGACAGAAGAGAGGAAAGAAGGGAAAGGAAAGCCATGCACTCTCCCCATCTGAGTCCTTCGAGCCACAATCTAGACATTAGCAAAGAAAAAGTCATGGCATTACACAGAATATGGGTGTTTTTAGCAGAACCTGGCTGTGTTTAATCATTATAAGTGGCCAAAAAGGTATAGAATCTGCCGAGCTAAATTAAAGGCTGAAAAAGGGAGATAACACAGAATACAGTAATGAGTGGAAAAAAATATCTCACAATGGTATCTCCACTGCACTGAGCGTTCTCAATGAGATGCTTATACTTAGATTCTCTTCATCGACCTATCTTCCCTAGTCCTTTGGAGCCGTTTGCAGCTCACTTTCATGTGATTTCTTAGGAATGAGAAACAAGACCAGAACTCTGCATCCCTGCTTTGTATCTTGTATCTTCTCAGCTCATTTTCTCACAGGGCAGACAGGCTTTCTCTGGGTGGCCAGAAACAAGGCCACTGTCCTCTGTAACTTCAGATTCTTCCTGATCCATAACCCAAGAAACAGGGCCTTTTTCCAACTCCAATGGAAAAATCTCAGGGAAAGACCTTGATTGGGCTTGCTTAAGTCACATCATTCCTCACCAAATGAGTGACTGCAATTTTCGTATTTTAGGTTTCTCTTTTCTAAAAGTTATATAAATTCCCATTTGTAAACCAGAACCTCTCTTTGGCTATCCTTTTTTATCCTGATTAAATAGTCATATGGCTATAGTGTCTACTGTTTGGACAGAACTATTTCAGATGCTTGACAGAGGCTAAAATCACAGCAGACTGCACCAAGAACATGCTGGCGATCAGAGCAAGATAGGTATAGAACCAGGAAGGCCCAAACGCCACAGGACAAAGCCAAGATTCCTACAGAAACTGCTTAGGGATAAATGTGATGCCAGTGTTCTCACTTAGACTGGCTGCTTCTTCCTGGCAGGAGCTAAACCCCACCAGTTTAGCAGTGAGCAGGTACAGCTGGATGGAGTAAGCTAGGCAGAGGCTGGCAGCAAGAATAGATTTGCCCTGGGTATTCCTTTCCTAGGGGCCCAAACTTGGGACCCCTTCCAGGTCCAAACTTGGAGAAGCTGAAATAAAGAAAACAAAGTCACTTAAGCTATCCTTTCTGGAGAGTTTTAATTATTTTTTCTCTTTATAAATGTTCTCAGCAGGATAAAGCAAAGAAAATAAAGGTCTGGAGGGAATTGGGCTGAATATCCAACCCAGAATATTCCTTTTGATAGGTGTACCAGAATTCAACCATTCCCTGATGTGCGGCACATTAGGTTGTCCTAGTTATCTTGGTTTACTTAGTATTTGACACAGTGTCTGGCACAGAGTTGATATTCAGAAAATACTGTTGGATTAATTAATTAATCCTTTAATTACATGAGGAAACAAGATAGCTGTGCAGGAAAACATTTGTCTATTAAATGTGGGTAAGAAAGGAATAATGGATATGAAGATAAATCACTCCAGTATAGTGTCACAAGTGCTGGTTCTAAGGTTTGTGCCCTGCCAGTAACTAGCCGTGCTCCTTGAACCTCGGTTTCCTCGTCTGTACAATGAAGATACTAAGTTTGAGGTGCTCCTGGCTCTGTCCAGCTCTGAAATTCTCTGCATCATAACATCTGGCCATTCCTTCTTTGAATTAGAACATATGCATTTTCTCCCAAAAAAAGGTGTAAGAGAGATTTCTGCTTTCTATTTAATGAAGATAAGGGAGTTTATTAGGATGGGTCAATTAACCTCTCACCCCATAAAAAGTGAGGCTGGGAGCATGGGGCCAGCTTAAGTGACCTTTAATTAAGTTGTAAAACTATTCATGATTATGCAAATGTTTCTCTGAGACCACAAGACAGGAGTTTTCCCTAAACACAGAGGAAAAGGAGAAGGCTTCTTAGGTGGCTGATTTGTGGAGGCTGAGGGGAGAAGAACCTGTGGCCCTGAGAAGGGGTAATGCAGGAGGTCATAGAATTGCAGGCAAGAAATTAAACAAATTTTAAAAAGAAAAAGGAAACAGGTACTCCCAGGTAGAAATGCAAAAATATGAGGCAAGAAATAACATGTAAAACTACCTACATACCCTGTACTTTATGCATTTATTACTACCACAAGACTCTAATTTGCCAAAAAAAAAAAAAAATGCTAGGGGGTTCAATATCATCATCTCAACTTTGCAGATGAGGAAACCAAGTCCAAGAGTTCACTTTGATTAACTTGCATTACTGAGAGCCTACTAAGTGCCAGGAGTAAGTTACACAGCAACACATGTGATAGATATGAAACAGCCCAGTGAGGGCTGTCAGACCCTCCCAAAAGATTATAACTCTTTAATTATAATAATGTGAAGCCCTGCAAAAGGAATAGTCCAGGGTACTATCCGCAGGCAAGTAGCAGATGCAGCTACCTAACTTGCTGCAGGGTTGAGATAAGAGCTCTGCAGAAGTAAGCAGGGTGGGATGGGGGGGGGAGATTGCCAGGTGAGCAGAGTGGAGGGGGAGAGGTCCCAACTGAATGAAGTGCCACAGTCAAAGCCTCAGAAAGATTACCCCACCCTCTAACCCCCGACTATGCTAGGGCCCTGACAGTGCCCTTATAGGACCCAGGTTCCCTTCTTAGCCCCAAATTTGCAATATACATTTATTTCTGCGATTGTTAGATTACTGTCTGCCTTCCATATTAAGCTCAAGCTATAGGAGAACAAGGACTGTCCCTGCTTTAGGTCACCAGGATATCCTCAGTCCTTTGATTCAGGACTGAGGCAAAGAAAATGCCCATGACCACTTGCTGAGTAAATTAATAAAGCTGATAAGTGTGAAAAACTTTGTAATTAAAAACAGTGAAATAGAAAATAACCTGACTTCTGGTTAGTAAGGGGTCTTTAGCATATTGCCTGAAACATAGTCTTTACTATAAATGGCAGTTGTTATTATTTAAGATAACTATAAATTGGCTCAGGGCCTGTAGCTCAGCAGCTAGGGCGCCAAGCAGGTTCAAACCCAGCCCGAGCCTACTAAACAACAATGACAACTACAACAAAAAAAAGCCAGACATCATGGTGGGTGCCTGTAGTCCCAGCTACTTGGGAGCCTGAGATAAGAGAATAGCTTAAGCCCAAGAGTTTGACGTTGATGTGAGCTGTGACACCATGGCACTCTACTGAGGGCAACAGAGTAAGACTGTCTCCAAAACAAAAAAAGATAACTATAAATAACCTGGAACTATAAAATTGCCTGAAGCTTCCCTTCTAACACTGTGTTTGATGGTCTTCATTCTGGGGTGACAGAAGTGCAGTGACTTGCTCACAGGCACAGAGGCAGACTCCCCAGCTGGGTGTGGAGGCCTGACAGTGCTGCCCCTGACAGAAGGCCCACCATCAAAGGAGAGCGGGCTTTCTTCTGCCCCTCACCCCACAGCATCTCACCTCTCAGGAGCTCTTACTACCAAACTTTGAAAATCTCCATCTCAGTTTTTTCTTTGTATACCTGGATGATTATTTGCTTAATATTTTTTCTTTAAATGAACCCAATGTGTTACTTTGAAAAGGTCAATGGAAAGAACGCTGTCCCTTTTTCTTGAATAATATGTAGTGGACGTAACAACTGCGATAAACATAATGAAAACACAAACATCTTGACTAAGTTCATCTATGAAAGTATGGGAAAGGATCCGAACGTGAGAGCTACTGTGTTAAAACAGAAGAAATACTACAGGGTCTTCTTTGTGCAGAAGGAAAGTGTTCCCAGACAGAAGACAAAAGGTACAGGAGGAAAAACAATGCATCTAAAAGGGAAATACAAAAACTGTTGATGGTTTAAAGCAAGAACCATAATAAAATATATGTAAAAATAAAATATATGTCAACAAGTGCAAAAAAGCAAGTAAGGGATAAGTGGATTAAAATTGTTGTAAGGATCTTGTGGTGTTCAGAATGTGGTGAAAGTGCTAATTTAAAGTAGACTGTAATAAGTTAAGGACGCATTCTGTGATACTAGGGTAACCCACTAAAACAGCGATAGTATAACGTACAACAGAAAAGCTAATACAGAAGATAAAATAGAGGGGAAGAAAGAAATTTTTGGTAAGAATGCATTAACAAAGTAAAAAAGATGTCAGTATAAACCCAAGATTCAGTACAGCTGAAGGAGACTTGGAAAGAAAATCAGCTTTGTGCTTTTGATGCATTATTTCCTAGTATTGCATCCATGACCCACCTGAAACCCATCTCCTTTTACACTGAATAAGTGAATAAGTGGGTACTAGGCTTTCAACCTCGTCCACCCAGAGGATATGCCGAGGAGACCATCTGTTAATAGAAATGGCACTTGGAGTCATATGTCCACAGCCTTCTCACTTTTCTCTCGGGACAAATGTCAGACTAGAATTTGGCTCCACATAAACAGCCAGATACCACTTCTAACCAGAGGACTTCCTTCAAACCAGTGCCCACCGAATGGCATTTGACAATGTCTGGAGACCCTTTTGGTTGTCACATTAGTGGAAGAAGGACTGCTACTGGCACCTGGCTGCCAGAGATGCTGCTGAACACCCTAACAAATGCAGTACAGCCCCAAATAGTGAGGAATCATCTGGCCTGAAATGTCAATAGTGCCAAGGTTGAGAAATTTTGCTTTAGGGAAAAATTATAATAATCATAACACCAAACTGGAGTCTTGAGCTAAAGCCAAGAGGAAGAGGGTCAGTAACACAAATGCACCTGTTCTGAATGCCACTGTAGCCCCACATCCCTGGGCTGGAATCAGAGGCATCATTTACACTGAGGCTCTTCTCAGAGAGTTTGTTGACTTTCTTGAGCACAGAAAAAGCTCTAGTTTCACAGCGCTGAAATCCTAGAAATTAGGTAAAGATCTTTCCTGACATCAACCTCCAGAGAGACAGCACTGTGGGCATAGAGTAATACAGTGCTGTTTTGACATGACATATCTACAAGACCTATGACGAGGACATAAGTGACCTCCTTAACCTTGACGACTCCATGGTCAATCTTGGGCCTCAAGAAGTCTCTCCAGGATGCCTGAGTTGCTTTACTCAGCCTTGCTTTTCTTGGCTGTACAGGACACAGCCAGTCGAAGAGAGAACTTTTCCTTAGTATATGTGTTTCATACCTCCCAGGACTCACCTGTGAACGTCCACTAGTCACAGCTGTCACTCTGGCCTCCTGTGGCCTACAGAGGCTCCTGGAGCCAATGCGCTTCCTCCACAGAAGCACCAAGCCTCAGGGGACACTGCCCTCCTGTCTCCTGCTGACAGCTAGGGCTCTGCAGAGCCTCAGAGACAAGAGAGCAAAGCTCCCTGGAGCCCCCTGCTCCTTGGCAGGCTTCCCCGGGGATTCAGGACAGGCAGAGAATCCTCTCAGGGACAAAGTCTGCACTGCACCCCTGGCTTCCCTCCCATGGTATATGCGGGGTGGGGGTGGGAGTGGGGGACAGCCTGATGTAAGGCAGGGAAGTGGGAGGGGACCAGAGGGAGAATGCCGATTCCCCTCTGGCCCTGCACAGAATCTCCTCTTGCTTCTCCTCAAAGTTCTTCAAAGCATTAACTTCTGGAGGTGCCTCCTGAGAATCTCCAGGATGGGTAGTGCACATCTATGCTGAGGAGTTGGTATCAAAGGCATTGCTGTGTTCAGGATGAGTTTTCTTCCCTGGTAGATGGTGCCGAGGTGGTGTTAACAACCATCATGTAGACCTCATACTACATCCAACTGTCCATCAAGCTCAGCCTACTGTGCCCCTTTCTCTCGTTCATGTCCCTTCTCCTAATCCTCCCAGCCCCATCCCTCATGTCCCATCTTGATCTGGTGGATCACCTCTTACCTGAATGGCTGGGGAGTCCCCTGCTCAGCTCTCCCACTTTCTACCTACTGACTACCTGTCCCTCTGCAGACACCTGTGGGTGCACAATATCTTCCCTTGTGATTTTTCAGAAAAATAATTCTGATCACCATCCTGCTTAAAACCCCTGGAAGACTTGCCCTAGCTTCCAGAAAACTCCAAATTCCTTAGTGTAAGGGAGAAGTTCCTCTGGAATGCAGCCCCTCCTTTTCTCCTTAGCTCATCTCTGCCCAGTCAAACCCCCAGGGAGGGTGATAATTAGATGAGTCAGTCACAGAGGAAGCAAAAACCTTCTGTCCCCATGGCTTTGCTCCTTTCAAAGGTCATTCCGGCTGAGGCAGCCATCCACATGGGGCAGCCAGTAAGCACTGAAGGCATGCTCCTGACTCTGAGGAGCATGGCCTCTGCCGGGCAAACCCCAGTTCACACTCGCTGCACCCCTAGGGCGCATCTTTCAGGAGTCCAGCCTCTTGTTCCTACTACTGTCTCCTCTAGCCATGTCTGAGTAACAGGGTAATGACTGACATTCCCTGAGCTCTTATGGCATGTTCCAGGCCCTGTGCTAGGCCCTTCACCTGCCCTGTCTCATTTAGCCTTCACCGCAGCCCTACAAGGCAATAAAATTATTTTTTCCATGTTGCCGATGACCAAACTGAGCCCCGGAGGTCAAGCAGCTTGAAGGTCGCAACATCAGAAAATGGCTTACCCCAAACACGGGCCCATCCTTTTCCTAGGTTAAGGAGGAGAGCCAAAGCTGCTTCAGAATTCAGAATGGGGGGGCCATTTACAGCACGTTACTTATTTACTTATTCTTCTGTGTGTATTTTCAGCATTTGTAAGCAGCTGCTGATTTGGCATTTCTTCTGAAAAGATGTCCCTGACCACTTGGAGTACTTATGTATCCTGTTTAATAGACAAGGATTCATCTAGGTCAGCGGTTCTCAACCTGTGGGTCGCAACTCACAGGAACTGTATTAAAGCGCCGCGGCATTAGGAAGGTTGAGAACCACTGACCTAGGTGGTGAGCTGCCATTTGGCCTGCCAATTCTGAAAGAATCCTGTATGACTTGACCAAATTTGGGAGAAAAGAAGGAAGCTCTACCACTCTACTTGGTCACCCTGACATCAGAGGCTGCAGGCAGGGAAACTCAGTTCAGAAAGTGACCTTCCACGTGCCCAGAAATAAATGAGTTTGATTGTAAATTTAAACCCATCCTAGGGCTCCCCCAGGGCCTGGAAGGGGTGTTCTGGCTTATCAGAGACAGCAGCTGAGTTATTTGTGCTGACTCCCCTTCAGTGTGGAGAAAGCCTCATCACCTCCTAGGAAACAGAGGCAGTGAGACCACAGCCTAAAAGAGGCTGGACAGGGAGGGTCTCAGCAGGGGTGCACAGGAAGAGTTGTATTAGACATAGGGAACAGAGAGGAGATTTCCCAGAGGTGGCTGAATCCTTAAAAAGTCAATCTTTCAGGTTGCCCGTCTCATCTTTGTGGCTGTTCTTCATCTATTGTGTTTAGTTTAAAGGTCAGTGAAAATGTACAGCACAGGGTTATTCGGACCTACCTATGAGGACGCATCTGCTTTTTTCAGTGGCAACACAGACTTCAACATGTGTAATCCTCCCTTCCCTGTGCAGTACAGAGTTGCTGTGCCTGAGGCCTGGAACTGTCTGGAGATGAATCTGGCTGGGAAGGGTGCTCCATGGGGGAGGGGAGGTGCATTCCTGACATTCAAGAGACTATGTCTCCCTCAAGATTTATGGACTTCATTTTCTGTTGTAATGGTTTCTGTCAAAATTCCAAGAGGCTTTAGTGACTGATGGGAAGCAAGGAAAGGGAAAGAATACTCCAAGTAGTGGAAACAGCATGGACAAAGGCTGTTCAGAAGTGAACAAACATTTGTTTGGCAAATGTTTGCTGAGTACCTACCACATGTCTTTGACTTATTCCCAGATAAAAGGTTTGGGGCATAAAACTCAGAAGGATACCCCTTAAGGCTGTTGCAGTGCCTGGCCTCTCAGAGAGCAGAGCCTGCTGCCCTTCCTTCCAACCAGGGGGCAGAGAGCGGAGCTCAGTTCCCACCAATCCTGCCCCAACTAGCAGCGAAGCTTCAACATAATTGAACCCAGGAGCTGAGATAGAGACAAAGGACTGCTCTTTGCTCTTCCCCAGATCTAAATCCTGCA
The DNA here is from genome assembly GCA_963574355.1 of Loris lydekkerianus. NCBI lineage: Eukaryota > Metazoa > Chordata > Mammalia > Primates > Lorisidae > Loris > Loris lydekkerianus. Next base: position 7,312 of record CAUYPK010124764.1, on the reverse strand, counting down.
TGTCCCCAAGTCCTTGGCAGAATCACCTCCCTTTTAGACAGGATTTTGACCCCACTGTTTGCCCAGCCTCAGCTCTCTGAGTCCAAGACGTTCTCCTCACAGGCCACCTACGGCTTCCTCCCTAGTGACTGAGAGGACTCCCCTATCCACAGCAGCCCCTCGGCCCATTTTTACCCTCCATCTTCCAGCCTTTCCTTTGAAATAAAAATATTCAGTGCAACGGTACAAAATGAATAAAACTGTTGTTTTTAAATGCTGATTTCTTGCCCCTCCCAAAGGCACTCTTTTGTTCTGTTTAATTTTTATATCAGATTGGTGATAAACTCTAGGGTGGATTCATCAAAGAAAACTGGTAATTACTAACTCTGTACATTTTATTTTGTTCATTATTTTGTCAGCACCTGATCCTGAAAAACATGCCTCACGAATGGGGCAGAAGCTGGCATAAAAACTATTAGCAATAAGATATTTTTGCATAGAAATAAGTTTCCTACCTGCCAGGTCCAGGTTCTAAGGATTGGATGGAGTAGCACATAGAGAGACCTCTCAACTGCTGAAAACAGCAGAAAGCATATGCATCAGCTCATTCGTTCCACATTTGGGGAGTATTTCACATGTATACAGACCTCAATAGAATTCAAATTTGTATAAGTAGAGGGAGTTGGTTATTTGGGGATGCTTCCCAACGTCTTTAAACACCGTGCCCATCTTTGGGGAAGTTGCCTGGTTTATGACGCTTGCTTTTAGAAGCAGAAATCACTCTTACTTAGCCACCCTTGTTGCTATGGCCCAAGCAGGGGCCCAAGCAGGATGTCACTCTGTTGCCCATGCCGGATTGCAGGGGTGTAATCCTAGTTACTGTAACTTTGAACTCATGGGCTCAAGTGATCCTCCCACCTCAGCCTCCCAAGTATCTAGGACTACAAGTGTGCCAAAATTTATAAAAATTACCCATCTAATTTTTAAAATCCATTTCTGTAGACAGGGTCTTACTATAATATATTGCCAAGGCTGGTCTCCAACTCCTAGCCTCAATCATCCCACCTACACCTCTCAAAGTACTGGGATTACAGGTGTGAGTCACTGCAACAGCTTACATGACAGTTTGAGAAACTACAATGAAGTTGGTGCCCAGTTAATCCATTCTGCTGAGCATGGCAACACATTATTCCAAATGGCATCCAAGCCCCAGACTCAGAGCAGTGAGCACAATATTCATGCGTGGGGTGTATCCCTGGAACCAGATCTGTGAAGGAATCTGGCTACTGTTCTTGGTCTGTTCTGTTCCTCTGGCCCTCTCAGAGATTCTGTGAGTTACCTACTATTGTTGAACAAATTCTTTTTCTGATTAAATTGGCTGTAATGAGTTGCTGATGTTTGCAACTGGGAACTCAGACTGTGGTAGCAGCTCTATATCAGCAAAAGTTCAAAGGAAATTTTCTGAGTTGTGTAAGAAAAAAAGATCCAGTAGGAGTATTGGTAGCTTCAGACATGGTTAAATATGGGGGCCAGGACCAGCTGCATAATTCGCAGGGCCCAGCACATAAGGTGGACACAGGGTCCTTTTTCAAAAACAACTAAGAACTTCAAGATGACAATGTCAGAGCATTAAACCAAGCACCAATCCTTCTAAGCTCAGACTCCTATGTGCCTGCACAGGTTGCATCCCATAAATCGTCCCTTGCCAGGAGCTCAAACAGTGACAACAGGAAGGACTCCAGTGTCTGTCTCTCTCTCTCTCTCTCCGCCTCATGGCTTGGCTTTTTTTCTGTGGTGTTTATTCTTAAGCAGTTTTCTCTACATGGTGGGCCCCTGCATCTCCAAGCTTTATTAGCAACAGAAAGAAAGAGGATCTGTCTCCTAACATTTAAAAAAAAATTCTCAGAATTTTGTCTGAGTGGTCAAGACTGGATCACATCCCTGTCATGGAAGGTAGAGTCGTGCCAGTGGAGCATGTGGCTTTAGAGTGGAGGAGGCAGAAATCAGTGAACCTGCCTAGCAAAAGGGAGAGTGGATGGGGCAGGCAAAAGCAACAGAGGCAACCACTGTACAAGGTACACCTGCTGCTTAAAAACAAAATGCTTATAAATTAATAAGAAATGTGACCAATGTGACCTTGTGTGACAGCCAGCATTCATCAACACATGCTCCACTCACTCTGGCCTTGCTGCAGTGAGCTTTAGACCTAGGCAAGTTCTGGACTGTGGGATCTTCCTTCTCCTCCTGGAGGCCACATGTTCCAGAGCACAGTTCTAAGTAGGGGAAAGAGCCTGACAGACGTTATGTTATATCTAAGCAAGAAATAAATCTTTTATGGTAATAAATCATTGATATTTCTGACTTTGCTTATTACCACAGCAAAGCATAACCTATTCTAACATAGCACACTTAAGACAGAGAACATAAAACTTCTCTGACTCTTGGTGATCCCCAACACCACATGCTTAGAGCATACAGGAGCGCAGTGGATCGGGATGGTTAGGAAATGCTGAATGGTGGAGAAGGCGGAAACAAGGACTTGAAGAAGCCAGGAGAGGGGTCATCCCTAGCAGAGATTTATGTGAATAGATGGTACTCCAGGAGCCTGTGGCATTTTGGTTATTACCTTGAATTTGATTCTTTCATTGATTTAACATGTAAATTGCAGGTTCCTCCATGCCTCTGCTGGGATGCCCAGGAGCAGAGGAATGTGTGCAGATAACCTTTATGCTATTAGCCTTCCAGTGCCTCACTCCAAAGAGCATGGGCCTCAGGTGGACTGGGGTAAGCAAGGTACCGCTGGAAGCACCTCTATCAAAGGTATGTGGTGAAGCATTCTCAAAGGCAAGTCCCAGAAGATGCATGCCATAGGGTCTGGGAAAAATTCAGTTCCTGCTTCTGCAGACTGGCACATTCATGGCTATGAGAATTCTTACAGTGAAGAAACCTATTTAACTTGGTGCATTTTCCTGATTGACTAGACCATGGTGCCTCTTTTTCCATGAAACCATCAAAGAATTACTTATGGACACTGCTGCACTCTTGGTACTATTTTACACATTTGGCCCACCTGTTACACACAGTCTACATCACAGATTTTATAATGTACAATGGTACGTTATAAAATGGTATAAATGTTAAGTGCCCACAGTTCAGACCTATCAACTACCATAAAGCCAGAAAGACACTTATAGTCAATACTCAGTTAAATTCCTGTTCATACTGAGCTAAATCTCAAAGAAAAGGAGAAGGAAATGGAGGAGAAGGAGATCTGTGTGTCCATTTGGAATGTTCTTTGTTGCAAGTAGTAAAACAGTAAGACTAATTTATCTTACACAAATAGAAGCCATTTTTCCCCCTAACAAATCTTAAGATCTCAGGGACGGTGCTTCTGAATGTCTCTTGATCTCGCCCTTGTCACAATAGGGCTACCGAGGTTTCAGGCCTCACATTTGTATTCAGGCAGAGGCATGAAGCCAGTTTCCTCTGTCCCTTTAATCAGGAAAGTAAAAGCTTCCTCAACAATTCCTTCCATCTCACTGATCCTAACAATGCCACAGGCGAAAGGAGGCTGAGAAAGTCTGTCCGGCCCATCTCAGGGCAGGTAAGGAAGGACGGGAGGAATATGTTTGGTCAGTCAGCAGTGTCCACCACATTCTGTAACCAGAAAAACTCAGAGTCTGCACCAAGGTAATTTATTATTTCTGTACATTAAGATCTAGCTGGATGCTGCCTTTATTTTGACTTTTTATTGAAGTTTTAAAAAAAAGTGGAGAAAGTAAACACACCCATGAAACAGCACCCAGTTTAAAAAACAGGGCATTCCAAGTTCCCCCACAAGACCTCTCACAGCATCCTCTACAAGGTAGCCCCTCTCATTTATTCCACAACATAAATCAGTTTCTTCTTTTTTCTTTTTCTTTTTCTTTTTTTTTTTTTTGTCCACTGGGCAGTTTTGGGTAATAGAGTTTAGCAGCTTGTCAGATGTGTGCCTTATATCAGTATAGCAATCTCCTCTCTTATAGTAAATATTAAAAGGAAGTGGTATGAAATGTGAAGGATGATGTGGGCTAGATCCTAAAACACCACAGGATCTGCCCTGGGTAGCACCACTGTCCTCAAGAAACAAATATGCCACATTCATTTGCACTTTCACATTTGCTCAAACCATGTCCCCATAGGTGCTGAGGAAAATCATTAACTACTGTAAAAATAAATAAATTCCTGATGTCACTCAGCCTGGAGAGCATCACAGAGTTGTCCGTTCAAGAAGCAGCTCAACTGCAAATCAGCTCTTACCTATACTTTTATTAGGGGCTCATACTAGGAAATTTCCATTTGTTTTCCCCATCCTGAAATCTTTCTCCATCAGCAGAATCTCAGGAGTCTCATTGTTTCCTAGTTCTCTCTGCTCTGGAAAGTAATTGCTCCTTTTTATCAAGTGCCTTCAAAGTTCCCCAAGTGAATTTTACTTAAGCCACGTAGACTATTTTTTACTTCTTAGAGAACATATATTCTATTTAGGCTGGTGGAAAAGCAACTGCAGTTTTTGCATTGTTGAAATTTGCCAGTTGATACTGAAATACATTCTTAAGTAGATGTGGTTATGTTAGCATCATTTGAATGTGCATTTCTTGCTTTTTTTTTTCTAATCATTTATTACTTCTCTTTGTTTTACATTTATTGTGGACTATGCAAATTGTGTTAGACAAAAAGCAAATTTGAGTGATTGTCTTATTTGATTGCAAAACGGGTTGTAAACCAGCAGAGGCAACTCACAGCATTAACAACACATTTGCCCCAGGAACTGCTAATGATTGTGCAGTGGTGGTTCAAGAAGTTTTGAAAAGGAAACGACAGCCTTGAAGATGAGGAGGGTAGTGGCCAGCCACCAGAAGTTGACAATAACCAATTGAGAGCAATCATTGAAGCTGATCCTCGACAGCTACATGAGAAGTTGCCCAAGAACTCAATGTCTGACCATTCTTACAGTCGTTTGGCATTTGGAGCAAAGCAGAAAGGTAAAAAGTTCAATATGGGGGTGCCTCACGAGCTGACTGAAAATCAGAGCAATTGTCTTTTTCAAGTGTTCTCCTCTCTTACTCTATGCAACAAAAAACAGTTTTCGATGGGATTGTGATATGAGATAAAAAGTGAATTTTATATGACAACTGGTGAAGATCAGCTCAATGGCTGACCAAGGAGAACCTCCAAAGCACTTTTCAAAGCCAAACTGGCACCAAAGAAAAAGTCATGGTCTGCTGCTGGACTGATCCACTGTAGCTTTCTGAGTCCTGGTGAAACCATCACATCTAAGAAGTGTGCTCAGCAAATAGATGAGACTTGCCAAAAACTACAATGGCTGCAGCTGGCATTGATCAACAGAAAGGGCTCAATTCTTCTCCATGACAACTCTCTACCAAACATGGCGCAACCAACACTTCAAAAGTCGAATGAACTGGGCTATTAAGTTTTGCCTCACCATATTCACCTGACCTCTCACCAACTGACTACCACTTTTTCAAGCATCTTGACAACTTTTTGTGCAGAAAATGCTTCCGCAACCAACAAAATGCAGGAAATGATTTCCAAGAGCACATCACATCTCAGAGCAAGGCTACTGGATGAAACTAATTTATTTCTTGTTGGCAACAATGTATTAATTGTAATGGTTCCTATTTTGAGATAAATAAAGAGGTGGTTGAGACTAGTTATAATGATTTACATTTTATGGTCCAAGGAAGTATAGTAAGTGTATTAACACTTCATTTAATCCTCACAACTACCCTATGAGGTAGGGGCTTCCCTATCTCACAGATGAAGAAAGAGAGGTTCAGAGAGGCTTATGACTTGTCTATGTTCTCACAGACAGTAAGTGTTAAGTGCTGTAACTAAGCTGTCTGACGTGAGACTGCCCACTGACCATGCTCAGCTGGTAGGAAACCTCATACAGGCCCCTCACCATGCAAAGGCTGTGAAGTAGAAGAGGGTGCCTATCAAACCCATGCAGTTAGGGGCTCCTAGGGCACTGGCAGACCTAGATGGATACTGAAAGGACAGGGAAATGCTCAAGGGTCACCTGGGTCCAGGTTAGAATCCAAGTAAGAGTAGATGTCCCCTGAAACCCATACCCATACACCCACGCATAGAGCATCCTGAATGGGGGAAGGGCAGGATTGGAGTCACTCTCCTTGGGCCAGGAGGACTCAGACAGTGTCTCCCACCCTCATTCTGCTCAAGGCTATCCTGGAGACATGAGCCCAGATTTAGGAGCTGGGTTTTGTCAAGGATTCTGAGGAGCTACAGGAAAAATACCAAATCTCAGTTGATCCCTTACCTCCCCAAGCATTCCAGTGCTCCACAGAGAAGGGCCTGTGCAGATTCCCACAGCTGGTTGAGATGCAGAGACCACCTGCACCTGCAGTAAGCCCAGGTTGCACACTGAACACACTGACCACACGTGCTGACTGTGGTCTCAGGTCGGGTCCTTTCAAGCAGTCATTGAGATAAAGATTGGTGTGAGGTGATTTATAAAGGAAGTGCTGCTGGGGAGATCTGTAAGGAAACAGAGGAAGAAAGACGGGGAAGGGAAGGAAGCCAAACAAGGATGTGATCGCAAACAGAGTCCTTTGGAAGCTTGTTCCAGCCTAATCCCACAAGGAGCCCTGGAGCGAGTTATACCTCAGAGTTGTCTGGATTTGAGACAGCGGAGCCGGTATTTCATCCCTCCCTATTTGCACCCCTTAGTCATTGATTAAGGACCATTCCCTGCATGAGTAGACTCATAAATTCCCAGGCACTGCTGCTCCCTGTGCATGTGGGCAAAGAAGATTCCAATAGACTGAGGACAATGCTCAAAAAAAAAAAAGTGTAGGTACTGGCTCTGGAAGGTGAACATCACAGTAAGAGAAAGGTCATAAAATGGTACAAAATCTAAAATGTGGGCAGAGCACACCACCAGGATTGAGACTCTACCTGTGGCACTCCTACTAAAATGCTGAAGTAAGTAACCCCAAATTTCCACTGGGAACGTTCACTTGTGATCTCTCCAGCCAGTGACTCAGGAAGCACCAGGTGAAGGCACCAGGTGACAATAAGATACTGTGTATTTCTGACCTTTTAATTACCTAACATTTAAAAAAATGAATGTTTCACTATCTATGTATAGGACATAATACAAAAATTAGATGCCCTTTTTTTATTGTTAAATCATAGCTGTGTACATTAGTGCAATCAAGGGGTACAATGTGCTGGTTTCATATACAATCTGAAATATTCTCATCAAACTGTTCAACGTAGCCTTCATGGCATTTTCTTAGTTACTGTATGTAGA
>CAUYPK010124763.1:0-23002 GCA_963574355.1 Loris lydekkerianus | reverse complement strand
AATCAAAACTACTTTGAGATATCACCTAACCCCAGTAAGAGTAGCCCACATAACAAAATCCCAAAACCAGAAATGTTGGCATGGATGTGGAGGAAAGGGCACACTTCTACACTGCTGGTGGGAATGCCCACTAATACATTCTTTCTGGAAGGATGTTTGTAGAATACTTAGAGATCTAAAAATAGACTTGCCATTCGATCCTATAATTCCTTTACTAGGTTTATACCCAGAAGACCAAAAGTCACAATATAACAAAGACATCTGTACCAGAATGTTTATTGCAGCCCAATTTATAATCGCTAAGTCATGGAAGAAGCTCAAGTGCCCATCGACCCACGAATGGACTAGCAAATTGTGGTGGCATGTATACCATGGAATACTATGCAGCCTTAAAGAAAGATGGAGACTTTACCTCTTTCATGTTTACATGGATGGAGCTGGAACATATTCTTTTTAGCAAAGTATCTCAGGAATGGAAGAACAGGTATCCAATGTATTCAGCCCTACTATGAAGATAAATAATAGCTTTCACATAAAGGCTATAACCCAACTATAGCACAAGACTATGAGGAAAGGACCAAGGAAAAGGAAGTGATGGGGGAGGTTAGGGTGGTGGGAAGGTGATGGGTGGGGCCACACCTATGGTGCATCTTAGGATGGGTACAGTTGAAACTTACTAAAGGCAGAATACAAATGCCTACATACAATAACTAAGAAAACGCCATGAAGGCTACGTTGAACAGTTTGATGAGAATATTTCAGGTTGTATATTAAATCAGCACATTGTACCCCTTTATTGCACTAATGTACACAGCTATGATTTAACAATTAAAAAAAAAATCCTAAAAAAACCCCAAAAACTACAGTTAATAATGAATGCTGGTGAGTATGTGGAGAAAGGAGAACCCTCATACACCATTGGTGGGAATGTATATTAGTACCACTATAGAGACCAGCACGGAGGTTCTTTAAAAAACTAAAAATAGAACTACCACATGACCCAGCTATCCAAACAAAAGAAAGGAGGTCAACATACCAACATGATGTGCACTCCAATGTTTACTGCAGCATGACTCACAATAGCAAAGATATGGACTTTATATAAGTGTCTATCAACAGATGAATGATGAAAAAAGGTACATAGACACAATGGAATATTATTCAGCCAAAAAAAGGAAATTCTGTCACTCACAAAAATATAGATAGAACTGGAGTACATTATGTCAAGTAAAATAAACCAAGCACAGAATGAGAAATTTCACTCCCATGCTTATGTGGAAGCTAAAATTTAAAACAATTTATTTTATACAGATAGAGAGGAGGATAAATTGTTACCAGAGGGTGGAAAGAGTAGAAAGGAAGGGGAGATGGCTAATGGGTGCACAAATACAGTTTGGATGAAAAAGATCTAATATTTGTTAGCACAAAAGGGTAAGAATAGTCAACAATAAGTTATTGTGTTTTGTTTTTTTTTAGTTATTGTGTTTTTTTTTTTGTTTTTTTTTTGTAGAGACAGAGTCTCACTTTACTGCCCTTGGTGGAGTGCCATGACGTCACAGGACTCACAGCAACCTCCAGCTCTTCGGCTTCCAGGATTCTCCTGCCTCAGCCTCCTGAGCAGCTGGGACTACAGGCGCCTGCCACAACGCCCAGCTATTTTTTGGTTGCAGTTCCACAGGGGCTGGGTTTGAACCCTCCACCCTCGGTATATGGGGCTAGCGCCCTACTCACTGAGCCACAGGCGCCACACTAGTTATTGTGTATTTTTAAAAAACTAAGATTGGAATCATCTGACTCTGAAATACCAAAGATAGATAGATAGATAAAAGAGTAGAATCAGAATGTTCCTAACACAAAGAAATGATAACATCTTGATATGATGGATACCCCAATTACCCTGATTTGATTATTACACATTGTATGCTTATATCAAAACATCACGTGTACTCCATAAATATATACAACTATTATGTACCCAAAATAATTGAAAATAAGTAAAAACAAAAAATAAGCTGAAATCATGAAATGGTCAGCTAACACTGAATTTAGAATTCTAAAAGTTTTAAATTAAAAGGATGTGTTGTAAAAAGAATGTCTTATTTGTACATATTTTTAATTGACCTAGGAAGCTTTGATTTGGATTATTTTTATTCAGTAATAACTTTTAAAACCATCTCTCCATAATGGCATACTTTATGGGAGTAAATTATTTAAAATGCAAATGTCATTAACATTTGAAACCTACCATATTTCTGTTCTACTGGCTTACTCAGCAAAATGCAAATCTGTATTTCAGTCTTTTATTGCAAGTCCAGGGTACTTTGTAAATAGAGTCCTTGTAAGTTTGCATATTCATATTCTCATTTATTCATTTAACAAACCCTTATTGATTGTTCATTATGTCACAGTCACGGTTACTAGATGCTGAATATCGAGCAGAACCAAGGATGGTCTCTTCTCTCACAGAACTTTCAGTTTAATGGGCAAATAAGCAATACTCACACAATCACAAAAAATTAAAAACTGCAGTTGTGACAAAGTGTATAAGGGAGAGTTAAAGAATGCCAGAAGAATCTGTAATAGGATATTTGAAAGTTTAGGGGCTGTGTGGTTCAGAGAAAGCAGCTCTGAGGTAGTATCGGAGGATGAATGTGAGTTAATTACGAGAAAGGAAAGAAGGGCTTTACAGATGGAGAACAGTTTGGGCAAAGGCCAGACAGAGATCAAAGCAAACATGAAGGACAGAAGGAAGCCAGTTTTTATAGGAGTATGTTGAGTGAGATCAAGCTAGAGCAGTAGAGGGCAGATGGACCTTGCTGGGCTTTGTAGGCATTTTAAAAATGTTTTTATATGTATACCAATAGAAAATAACTGAAACCTTGAAGGGTTTTAGGTGTGATCAAGAATCATAAGGGTGTGTGTGTGTGTGTGTGTGTGTGTGTGTGTGTGACAAGATTAGATTTGCATTTTTGAAGAGATTACTCTTTTGGTGGGTCTTGGAGGCTTACTCCTGTAATCCTACCACTCTGGGGGGCTGAAGCAGGAGGATCCCTTAAGCTAAGGAGTTAGAGATCAGCCTGAGGAAGAGCAAGACACTACCTCTACTAAAAAGAGAAAAAATTAGCTGGGTTTTGTGGTTGGTGCCTGTACTTGGGAGGCTGAGGTAGGAGGATTGCTTGAGCCCAGGAGGTTGCGGTTGCTCTGAGCTAGGCTGATGCCATGGCACTGGAGCCTGAACAACAGAGTGAGACTCAAAAAAAGAGTGAGATTACTGGCTTCTATAGACAATGGATGGAGGACAGGGCCAGAATGTATGGTTTATTGTGATAGATGCTTCCCTGAAAACATGCATGTAAATTTAAGCTTTTATTTTAAAGGGATTCTAATATTGCAAGAAAAGAAAAATCCATTTTTAATCTTTTAAGTTTTTTGTATTTATTTGGGGGGGGGACAGGCCAAAATTTGTTCATAATAAGTGGAGAAAAAGAATAAACAGTACTTTTCCTCAAAAGTCCTGAGAAAAATTATATCATTGAAGTTAACTTCCCCTCCCAAAGAAAACAGCTTTATTGACTTTTGACTGTACATTCAATATTTTAAATGATATTTTTAATATAAGACTATAGGAAATACATTAAGAAAGTTTAAAAACAAATTAAAAAAAAAAAAGGCTGGGTGTGGTGACTCACACCCATAATCCTAGCATGCTGGGAGGCTGATGTGGGAGGATTGCTTGAGCTCAGGACCAGCTGGAGAAGCAAGGAGAGACCCTATCTCTACCAAAAATGTTATATAATATTTATAAATAATCCTATACTGATAGAGCTCATTTTTTCCCCTCAGTTTCTTAGATTTATTGTGCTTCAATAAATATCCTTGCACATACATCTTAATACACCTTTCTAGATAAATTTCTAGTAATAAAATTGCTGGGCAAAAATATTTTATCAACAATTTATATGTTGATACATATGGCCAAACAGCCTATCAGAAAACTTGTTCCTATCTGTATTACCACTATGCTTACTTTTCTCTACTCCTTGTGGATTAAAAATTTATCATTGGTGTGTTTATGCACACTTCTGATTACCACCCAAGACTGTACATCTTTTCATATATTTAGTCACTTGTCTTAGTTTGTTCAGGGTATTAACAAAATACTATAAACCGGGTAGCTTAAAAACAGAAATTTCTCAGTTCTGGAAGCTGAGAAGTCCCAGATCAAGACAAAGGGAGACCAGATGCGGTGGTTTACGCCTGTAATCCTAGCACTCTGGGAGGCCGAGGTGGGTGGAATCCCTGAGCTCACAGGTTTGAGACCAGCTTGAGCTAGAGAGACAACCATGTCTCTACTAAAAATAGAAAAACTGTTGGAGGATCACTTGAGCCCAAGAGTTGAAGGTTGCTGTGAGCTATGATGCCATAGCACTCTACCCAAGGTGACAGCTTGAGACTCTTGTCCCCCCCCAAAAAAGGCACAGTGTCTGGGAGTCTGTTCCTCATAAACCATACCTGCTTGCTGCACATGTAAGGGGTAAACCAGCTCTCCTATGGGCCTCTTTTGTAAGGGCTCTAATATCATGTGAGGGCTCTGTCCTCATGACCTAATCACCTCCTAAGGTTCTAAGGGTCTCACTTCTTTTTTTTTTTTTTTTTTTTTTGAGACAGTTTCACTTTGTCACCTTCGGTACAGTGCCATGGCAACATAGCTCACAGCAACTTTAAACTCTTGGGCTCAAGTGATCCCCTTGCCTCAGTCTCCTGAGTAGCTGGGACTACAGGCAGCCACCACAATGCCTATCTTATTTTAGAGAAAGGGTCTCACTCTTGCTTAGGCTCATCTCTGAGCTCAAGCAATCCACCTGCTTTGGCCTCCGGAGTGCTAGGGCCTGAGCCACAGAGCCCTGCCCAAGGGTCTCACTTCTTAATACCATCACCTTGGAGGTTAGGTTTCAATGTATGAATTCTGGGAACGGGGAAGGCAGGAATGTTCAGACTATAACACTGGTATTTCTTTTTATGCGATTTTCTAATACATGTCCTTTGCACATTTTTTTATTTATAAAAAGCCCTGTGTGTACCAGTGATATTAAGCCCATCAAATATATGCTGTTTGGGGCCTGGGATGGGAAGGAGTGGAGAGTATACTTCATTCTGGTAGATGATCCATGTCAAACCCACAGATACAATCATGGACTATTGTCCCGAGAATCTAAAAAGGCGAACTACCTAAATCAAGGCAGAGAGGTATAGTTTGTTTTCACCATCAAAAATCAGCTAAGCCAGTATGGGATTATGAGTTATGAGACAGTATCAAGTGCAACCTGTATCAGTTTTACATAGGCTAAAGTGAAATTAGGGGACAAACTGGTTGGGGATGCCCCATTCTTGAGGGGTTCCCCTGGTAAGCACAAGGGGGAATTCCCTTGAATATGGTAGAACCCTAACAGTAAATACAGGGGCTAGAAGGGAGAGCACATCCCTACTTGCTAGTAGGAGACTGGAAGGGGCTGGGGAATTCCTCAAAACTCCAATTACAGAACAGGAGATCCCCTTCTATTACTCAAAGTTCCCTTATTACAGAGTATTCTAAGAGATTTGAGATTACTATCCCATTTAGCTTTATTTCTGACTCTGTCTCCCTCTGGGGTTTAGAGCAATAGTCCCCAAGCTTTTTGGCACCAGGAACTAGGAAAACAATTTCATGGAAGACAATTTTTCCAAGGACCAGGGTTTGTGTGGGGGGCATTAGATTTTCATAAGGAGCACACAATCTAGATCCCTTGAAACCTAGACCTCTCGCAATTACGGTTTACAGTAGGGTTCGTGCTGTGAAAAATCTATAGTCATTGCTGATGTGACAGATGGTGGAGCTCAGGGGTTGATGTGAGCTATGGGGAGCTGCTGTCAATACAGACGAAGCTTCACCTTCTGCTGGATGGCCCAATTCCTAATAGGCCACTGACTGGTACTGGTCCTGGGGGGGGGGGGGGAGAGACTGTAGGTTTAGGGAAAGACAACTGGATATACACACATACATACATATATATATGTAAATACATATGTGGATAAATATATAAATATGCATGCATGTACACACACACAACTTTTAATACTATTCTGTGGTCTTAGAATTTAAGTCATTTATTTGTACCACCTGAATCTATTACAGTGTCATTCATTCCTAATCTATTCATATTTGAACACAATTCTAGAAATAATGAAAAATAATATTAGCATAAATTTATAAAGTGCCTATTATGTAACAGGAATACAAAATGAGAAGAAGGAAAGATCTGAATTTAGCACTTTTGGAATGAAAACGGACTTAAAGTGAAACAAAAATTCTTAAGTCTATTTTCACTTCCTATTACCTTACTGCTAGATAAGTAACTCAGTAACTCTTCTCTTTATGGGGAGAAGGCTGTAGTGGTTAAAATATAATACATGTATTTATTTGCAGAATGCCTAGAATTATTAACAATGCATTAAAGACAAAGCATGGTATTATTACCACATTCTTCCATTTGTGGTACATGTTATACACAGCTACAGTAAGCTGAATTCTCTCATTTCTCTAGGATACAAATTAGGTCAAGATCACAGGTTTCACTGTCTTCAGTTTTTCCAACAATTAAAACAAAGCAGAACAAGAGCAAAAAATTCTATAAGTATACCAATGTGAGGAGATGAATAAGAATTTCAAGCTGTGGATCATTGGTGGCGAGATGACAATACAGATAGGTGACAATATGCTTATTAGTGAGGAAATAACTCACAGACAAAATCTTTTTGTGGCAGGGTAGTTTTATCATTTTTTACATAAAAATTATATACATAGAGTAGAATTAATGTCTTTGATATATACTGATCATTTGATATATATTGCTCATTACATACTGTACTAAAATTATAGTGAATTAGGTAAAAGTTGGTTTGAATAAATCTAAACAACCAATATACATGTGTCTAGATGTGCATTCATGTACCTAGTCCATTTAAAAATATTAAGACAAATGGTATTTTATATGTTCAAGAAAATTTATCTTGAAAAACATACAATATTCCACATCATGCAACCTTTAAATATTGCTCTTACTCTTAAAATAGAAAAAAGTTCTGAAGAAAATAAGAACCATAAACCCAGAGGTCTAAAAACCCGTAACATGTGCTCTTTATAAAACATATGTATATAATCTTACATTAATATATTATGTAGGAGGTTTAAGCCTCTAACATAACTCTTCCTATTAGGTAATCTATAACTGTAAAGAGTTCATTGCTCACTTTTTTCTATGCACATAATATGTATTAATGTAAAAATTACCCTGCCCTATAAATATCCTTTTTTAAACTCAACAATTATCTTGAACCTATATTAGTTTGTGAGTAGAATGTTCTAATAAACATTTTTTAAAAGAATAAAAAGCTCCTCCATAGTTTGATATCTTTTTAAACCTTAAATAGGCTTGAACAAAAGTAACTTATTTAACATTGTAAATTTGTAAACGAATCTCAAACACATTATTTGCTAAATTTAGCATATGAAAAATTTTAAGAGTTCCACAAGATAGAACTAATGGTTTTGTTTGATATACAACACTACGTTTTCTTCCAGCTCATTCTGTTCTAATTGATCTAAATTCCATATGCAATGTAAACAGTTTGTTTTAAAGTCTTAAAAATTCTTTTTAAGTTAAATTACAATGGTACTTTATTTTAATAGTCACAAGATTTGACACTTCAAAAAACAAATAAGATACCACTAATAACAAAAGTGGAATGCTTATCAGAGTTACAATAGACACAATGTTCAGCTGAGAATCACTTAAAAAAAAAAAAAAAGTTAATTCTTGTCTTTAAACCCATAATCTTCGGAGCCGCACACCACGTCCGCATAAGTAGACTCCTCCCCACTTCTGGGGAAAACCCTGCCTAATATTTATAACGTTATGACATACTGTAATACTCACAAGGTGGTTGTAGAAGTATAAACACGACTGTAGTTATCTGATTGGCTGCTGGTGATGTAACACCCATGTCAATACTTCCCAGTGAACGCACGTGTTCGACCTTTTATTTAAATTTCCATTTCATCACAGCAATAAGACACTCGGGGCGGTGCATTTTCTGTGAAATGATTATTGCCAAGAAACTGAGGTGCTGCCTCGCACGATGCATCAGAGGAGGTGGCGGTGGTTGTAATCTCCTCGCGGGAAAGGCACCCCGGGTCCAGTCTTTGTGAAGGAACAAAATAAGTTCACTTCCTTGGGCACCGCCACCCACCCACAGCAAATGACAAGGCTGGAGCGCAGCTCCCACCACACAGTTATTTGCAAAGTCCCAGGTGAACTCGTTGCCAGAGAAGGAAAATGTGCGTCCCGGGCGCGGGTAGGTGCGTGCGGGCAGCGGGGAGGCGGCCAGACCCTGACACTCGCCAGCTGTTTGTCCTCCGCGTAGCCCGGCCCCGGCCGCACACGCCCGCCCCCTCCCTGAGACCCCCAGCCCGCCACCCAGCCTTTTGTCCCCCGCCCCTCGGCCGACTTCCTTCCCCGCGCCCGCACCCCCGCCCCCAGGCCGGAGGCGCGGCCCAGCCCCTTTCCCGGTCCCCTGGCGCCCCCACCCCACCCCAGCCCAGCCCCAAGCCCAGCCCCCCTCCCCCAGCTTGGCCCCCACCCTTTCCCCCTCCAGCGGTTACTGCTACCCCGGTGCATTGTGGGCGCACGGTCCGTTGTTCATTTGCCATTCGACCTCCGCCAGGGCCTGGTCGGACGGAAACGCTCCGCCGGCTTTATTGTCGGTTCATTATGTGGCGGAGCCCAGCAGTTTAACGTGCCTATCGCCCTCAGCGCCTCCGAAGCCAGCGGCGGCGTCGGGACTCCTCAGCGCGCCGGAGGAAGGATATCTGTTTGGAGGGTCGGTGTGTGCGCGCGGCTTTAAAGAGGGGGCAGCGGAGGGTACCGCCGCACTCCACCTCAACTTCGAAGGCCTCACGCGACCTCGGCTCGCTCCTCACCTCTCCGCCGCCCGCCCCCTTCTCCGCGCGGGACTCTGCTCGGAGCGTAGCGGGGCGGGGGTGGAGGACGAAGAGAGCGGCCGGAGGCGGCGGCAGCGGCGGACGCGTGCGGCAGCTCCGGGAGCGAGCGCGAGCCGGGCGGCCGGGCGGCCGGGCGGGAGGGCGAGGCCGAGCCCTAGCCCCGCGAGACCGGAACGCCGGGGGCGGGGGCGGGGGCGAGGCGGAGGGGGAGCCGCGGGGAGCGCGCGGGACACGGCCCGAGGCCGCGCGCGAGCCGGGGCACCGGGCGGCGGCGCGCGCCATGTCGTTCAGTGAGATGAACCGCAGGACGCTGGCGTTCCGAGGAGGCGGGTTGGTCACCTCCAGCGGCGGCGGCTCCACGAACAATAACGCTGGCGGGGAGGCCTCAGCTTGGCCTCAGCAGCCCCAGTCGAGACAGCCCCCGCCATCGGGGCCGCCCGCGCTTCAGCAGCCCAATGGGCGGGGGGCCGACGAGGAAGTGGAATTGGAGGGCCTGGAGCCCCAAGACCTGGAGGCCTCTGCTGGGGCGGCCGCCGCAGCCGAGGAAACTAAGGAGTTGCTGCACCCCCAAGACGCAAGCGGCCCCACCTCGCTGGGCGGCGGTGGCGCGGGGGGCCCCTTGCTAGCGGAAAGGAACCGTCGGACTCTGGCCTTCCGAGGAGGCGGCGGCGGCGGGGGTCTCGGTAACAATGGCAGTAGCCGCGGCCGCCCCGAGACCTCGGCGTGGCCCCTGAGGCATTTCAATGGGCGAGGGCCGGCGGCTGTGGATTTGGAGTTGGACGCGCTGGAGGGGAAGGAGTTGATGCAGGACGGCGCGTCCCTGAGCGACAGCACCGAAGACGAGGAGGAGGGGGCGAGTTTGGGCGACGGCAGCGGGCCGGAAGGCGGCAGCTGCAGTGGCAGCAGGCGGTCGGGCGGCGATGGCGGGGACGAAGTGGAGGGCAGTGGTGTGGGAGCTGGTGAAGGAGAGACTGTCCAGCACTTCCCGCTCGCGCGGCCCAAATCACTAATGCAGAAGCTACAGTGTTCTTTCCAGACCTCCTGGCTCAAGGACTTTCCCTGGCTGCGTTATTCCAAGGATACTGGCCTTATGTCTTGCGGCTGGTGCCAAAAGAACCCCGCGGATGGGGGGAGCGTGGACCTTCCCCAAATGGGGCACGATGAGCTTTCGCGAGGGACCCGCAATTATAAGAAAACCCTTCTTCTGAGGCACCACGTCTCTACCGAACACAAACTCCACGAAGCCAACGCCCAGGTACAGTATATCCTGCTCCCACTTTTTTTAAGATCTGTTGGAAAGGTTTAGCAGAAAACAAACCCCCATATTCCTTGGTGAAGGCGTCGTTCCCATTGAGAGGTGCAGGGAGCTTAAGCGTGGGGGGTTAGAAAGCTTGGGAACAAGTTTTCATAAGTTGTATGTGTGAGGGGGGAGGGAGATGGAATGACAACTTTCTAATCGTAGCTCTGAATTTGTTTTATTTTATGACTCAGATTCCTTATCAGATTGAATCAGAAAGAAAGTGAGGTTGAAGGTTTTAATCTAAAAGGTTGTCTTTGCGGTCAATAATTTTATTAGCTGTGATTTTAGAGACGCTGCCTTATGTTTATAGACTTTTAACGTGGTGGTGGAAGTCAAATCTGGCAACTCTTTGAAGAATGGATTAAACAATTTCCTTAACCTTTAACGCTACCGCTTTCAGGAAAACAGTCGAAAAAATTCTTTGTGTCGGGTCAAAATGTGAAATATGAGAGCAGTATGTAAATATAGAGGAAGCTATTTGGAACTTCTTTCTCTTGTGAATAATTTCACTAAATTCATCTGTGTCGAACTTGTTGAATTTTATTACAGGGCTTGGCTTTTGCTAAATTAATTTGGAGGTTTTTTTACTTGTTTATTTCTACCCAGATTTCTGAATTTTTTTTTTTTAATATAACGCTCCTTTTCAGAGTTTCTTATAAATGCAGTTGTTTACTTTAAACTTAGTCCTAGAAGTGTTTAATGTGAGGTTAATTTGCATCAATTTGTTGATTTGGACTGATGGAGAATTTATTTACCAAATTTCTTGAAAATCCTAAGTCCTCACAAAAAAAGTAAGCTGTACATTAGTTCTTGGTCCTTAGCCTTACCATTTTGCTGCCTTTCAAGCCAAACAGATGTTGATCAGTCCTTTATGACTTTTAGACAACCTGTGGTGGTGAATGGAATTCATTCTTTTGTATTGGTAGCTAGTCATTGATTTTAGAAGTTAACTCAAATATCAGCTAGTCTCTTGTGTTTATTGGAGTGGTCCTGCTGTTCGCACTTACACTGGAGTTAATTAGGCACACCAGTAACCCAGCAGACACCGAACCCATGTTTCAGAAGTTAGGGCTTTAACTTTAAAGCACAAGGCTATTTTTTTTCTCAGTGGACAAATGCAGTAGTTTTTTGTTTTACATAAATTTTAGTTGTCTAAAGGACTTTCCTAAAAGGAAAGTCACTTAAAGATACAAGGCACAGAAAGGTTAAATTGTCCTTAGTCATAACAGTCCAGGTTACAACTGAGACTAAGAGCTTATAAGGGATGTTGTAGTGGGAAAAGAATGGGTTTGCAGTAACTCTGGGTTCAAATCTCAGCTTTCTGCAATTACTAGCTTTGTGAGATTGGCCAATGGAGTGAGAGAGAGCGCTAACATTTCCCTGTTTTCTGTGTGCCAAAGACATTTAATTTTGTTCACTTTACAGAAGAGGAATCTAAGGCTCTAGATGGTTAAGTAATTTATTCCTAAAGTTATTTGTAAAGATGATGGAAGTGCAGGGACTTGCGAAAATCAAACTTTAGTTTTCCAAATAATAGTAGGTTGGTTATTTAGAAAGTTTAAAAAAGGCATTGGAATGAATTTTCTTAATCTACAGTGGACTAGTTACTCATCTTATCAGCATAGTCTGTCCCTGTAGGCAAATCTGAGTGGGAATGCAAATTATATTTAGCTGCTTAGTGAACCTGAAATCAGAGGAAGGGGAATTAGTTAGATAACCTTGTGGTAGATTTAGCTTGGGTGTATCCTACTCCCCTAGGCATGTATCTGGATCATGGAATTCTTAGGTAAAACCTTTTCTAAACTTAACCTGAACTATCCCTTTCTTTCCCTTTCCCCCCTTGAAATTCCTCTTTAATCTGTCGGCCATCTCCTTTCTTGAACATTAGATTGAGGACAATACAATTTAGTCAGTGATGTTTGTTTTGCCATCACTTACTGAATTGTTTTGTATTGGTCTCCTTGATTGGATTTTGGATGTTTTCACTTTGAATTGCTCTTGATAATTTCTTTAGTTTCTTTATAATAACCATAACTGCTTTAGGGGTATCAACCCCAGGTACCAGCTACATATATCTCTGTTTTAATGAGCAACAGATTTCAGATCTATTTTATTCCTCTGGACAGAGTTCAATTTTTTCACTGTTTTGCAGTCTCTGATTACCTGTAGGAGGCAGTATAACACAGCCTGTAAGAATACTCTTGGGCTTGAGGTCTGGGGGACTTGGGTCCTTAATGCTCTATTTTCTTGGCAGGCAAATGAGTTAACTTCTAGTTTCCTCATGTATGAAAGTATGTGCCCCACTTAGTAAATAATTGTATTACTTATTATCATTACTATTTTTCTTGCAGATAAGTATCTTTAACAAGGTATTTTCTGTTGCCTGGTACTTCATGTGTCCGTTTCTCCAGTTTTATCAAGATTTGAAGTCACTTTCTCTCATAGCATCACTTGATTCTAGAAAGCAAATCAGTTCCCTTTTTTATGTCCCCAGAGACTTTAGCTGTCAGATTCTTTGAACATTGTGAGCCTATTCATCATTCTCAGCTTCACAAAGTATATATTGCTTTAGTTTTCTCTCTCCTTAAAAAAAATGGAAATGAGACTTCTGAAATTCTTGAGGCAAGAATTCAGTTGGAGGGTAGGAATACTGCACTCCCTTTATTTCCCTTATTTTTTTTTTATTTAAAGAGGCCTTTTTTTTTTTTTGTCAAATCTTAGTACTTAATAATCTCATGGTGGTCCCATAAGATTATAATGGAGCTGAAACCCATTACCTTACAGTAGCGCACAGTAATGTCCTGGTCTTTTCACGTTCACTGACCACTCACTCACCCAGAGCAACTTCTACTTTCAGAGGCTCCAGTCATGGTAAGTGGTCTGTACAGGTGTGCCACTTTTGTTTTATATCATATTTTACTACACCTTTTTTTTTTTTTTTTTTTTTAACACTTAGGTATATTTAGTTTCACAAATATTTGCCATTGTGTTAAAATTGTCTATAGTCTTAAGTGCAGTACAGGTTTGTAGCCTTGGTGTGTAGTAAGCTATCCCATCTAGGTTTGTGCGAGTACTCTCTTACAGTGTTAGCATAATAGTGAAATTGACCCATTTCTCTGGAATTCCTGTTAAGTGATGCATGGCTATATATCACTAAGGGTTAGTTTTCTTTCTTAGGCTTTCTGTAAATCAGAAAAGTCCACCTTTGTTAATTGCTGGCGACCAAAAAATTTATTCTTGTTATTTGGACCTTGTTTATGACTGTTTATGACTGAAAGACTATTCATGAGAGTGACTCTCAATTTAAATATTTCTGAAGCTGTGTTCTGAGCCGTCTCTTTCAGAGATACCCCGGTATTTTAAAGGATGTGAGGGACAATTAATAGTTTTGAGTATCAACTATTTTCACAGTCACGTTCAATGATTAGCTCATTCAGGATTTGATCATTTGGCCCAGAGGACTTTAAAATTGCCTTAATAACAGTGATTAACATTGTATCTTGGTTCAGACCACTTTATACCCACTTGTAAAATTTTCATACCCTGAATCACACATTCTGTCTACTCACTGTAGTTTATTTAATCTAAAACATGCACAGAAGTGTATTACTGTTGAAAAATTAAAAGAAAAAAAAAAAGGCTGGCACTGTGGCTCACACCAGTAATCTTAGCACTCTGGGAAGCTGAGGTGGGTGGATTGCTTGAACTCAGGAGTTCAAGACCAGCCTGAGCAAGATTGAGACCTCATCCCTACTGAAAACAGAAAAAGCTATCCAGGCATTCTGCAGCTTCAGCTCCTTGGGAGGCTGAGGCAGGAGAATCTCTTGAACCCAAGTTTGAGGTGGTTGTGTCCTATGACACCACGATACTCTACCCAAGGAGACAAAGTAAGACTCTGCCTCAAAAAAAAAAAAGAAAAAAAAAAAAAAAGGGTTTAGTCAACTTTTGCAGATTAAATAGCAAATTTCAGGCTAGTGATCTGATTGAAATTACTGATTAGTATACATTGATATCAGCAGCTGGAGCAAAGAAAGTGAGACAGATCTACCAGCCTTTGTTTTTTGGTAAAAATTAATCCCAAAGATTGGTTGGTTGGCTGGCTGGCTGGCTGATCTTTAACACTGTAGGAAGAAAGTCTGAAAAACCTTTCACTTTTAGGAGATATAGATATGTAATGGGTTATAGACTCGTTTATATTTTTGTATTGTTTATAATTCTTTCATTGTGTTCGATTCAGGAAGAGCTGGTTCATTTATTTCCCTTGTGTTTTTCAAATTTTTAATAGTGTGTCTGACTATATCTTGTATATCTGGGATTGGCTGCTTTCTCTCAAATTTAACTCTTAAGTTTGATGCAAAGCACTAGAGATAAAATAATGAAAATAAGGTATTCTCTTTTCTCTCAAGGAATTTGTAGTCTAGTTTAGAGACAGACGTGACAGTAAAATAATGCAGGTAACAAGGTACCGATGTATTCAGGGAACTGTGAAGACTATAAAGGGAGTAAGCATTTCTACCTGCAAAGATAGAAGCTTGTACAACTGGATCTTGAGTTTAATTGTGTTAAATCAGCAGTTCTCAGCCTGTGGGTTGTGACCCCTTTGGGTGTCGAACAACCCTTTCACAGGGGTCATCTAAATACACCCTGCATATCAGATATTTACATTATGACTCATAACAGTAGCAAAATTATAGTTATGAAGTAGCAATTAAAATAATTTTATGGTTGGGGGTCACCACAACATTGAGAAACTGTATTAAAGGGTCACAGCATTAGGAAGTTTGAGAACCACTGTGTTAAATGAATAGATGTTGATCAGGGAGGGAAGGGCATTCAGGCACTGCATTTGAAAACAGCCTGACAAAAATGAAACTGGTGTCTTTTTATTTTTTATTTATCTTTTACAGAGTTTTATTCTCTGTCATGGACAGGCTAGAGTGCAGTGGTATGGTCATAGCTCCCTATATCCTCTATCTCCTGGGCTTAGGTGATTCTGCCCTGTATTTAAAATTACAGGCTTGCACCATCATCCCCAGGTAGATTTTAAATTTTCTTTGTAGAGGTCTCGAACTCCTGGCCTCAAACAATCCTCCCAGCTCAGCCTCTCACATTACTGGGATTACAAGTGTGAACCATAGCACTTGGCCAAAAGTGGTGTCTTAATGTGTCTGGTAGTGGATGGTTTGGTTGCTGAGCAGCATGGAAAAAAAAAATCAAGTTGGAATAATAGACTCTAGATCCTGGAGGATCTCTTGTCATGCTAAAAAGATTGCATTTTAGTCTGTTAAACAAATGGGCAACAGTAGCAGTTTTAAGTAGGGGAAAATTATTGTGTATATATTGTTTTTTAGAGGCATCTGCGTAGTATGGGTTAGAATTAAGAAGAGAACTGGTTGGAAGTTATTATCATCTGAAGTCTGTCTCCCCCTTCAATTCTCCTCCCCCTCACAGCATTAGAATTTCTAGGGCTAGTATACTTAAACCACCAGAGAGGATGCTGTTACTCTAGGACATAGAGGTGATCAGAAAACTGCAAAGGAATTATAATTCATCAGAACCGCTAGCAGGTGTTTGTTTGACATCACATTTGTTATGTCCTTGTTCGTTGTCATCAAATGAATTTGTTTTAATAAGATTTGGATTTGGAAGTGGAAATAAGTTTTATGTTCTAATACATTGTTCCAGTGGGTTGCAGCAACAAAAGTAATGAAGATTTTGATGTTTTTAATGCTTTTAGTTTGTACTTTAACGTTCATGTTAAGTGTCTTTTGTGCTAGTCTATTTATCAAAAAAACAAAACAAAACAAAACCCTATAATTCTGAGTAGGGAAGTAAATATTAAATACTTGTTGATTTTTAGCAAAGAGCATTTTCATATCATTAATAAATTGACTATAGGCTGTGTGTGGTGGCTTGCACCTATAATCTTAGCACTCTGGGAGACCAAGGAAGTTGCATTGCTTGAGCTCAGGAGTTCCAGACCAGCCTGAACAAGAGTGAGACCCCGTCTCTATTAAATACTAAAACTAGCTGAGTGTTGTGGTAGGTGCCGGTAGTCTCAGGTACTTCGGAGGCTGAGGCAGGAGGATACCTTGAGCAGCCCAAGAGTTTGAGGTAGCTGTGAGCTAGGACCCAAGACACTACCCAGGACAACAGAGTGAGACTCTGTCTCAAAGATAAAACTTAGGTATGCTGTTTGACATTTATATTATTTACAGCTGAAGTTAGCTTTTCTCCCTTTCCTCCCCAGAGGAGTGGGAGAGTGGGTCGTGGTCTGGTATTCTTCACAAGTTGGTAGCAATTATCTCATGATTCAAGCAAGAGTGGGGAAAACCCTATGATTCCCCCACCTTCTTAAATCTGTTTCATCAGTCCAGTTCTGATGTTTCTAGGTTCTGTTTCACTCCTCCTTGACATCATCTTGCCTAATTAAGGTCCTAGTTTTTTACAAAAATGTTGCACTATCAAAAGTGGCTTCCCAACTGTCACAGTATCTACAGTCATAGTCCATGATATTAATCTCCCACATTGCTGCCACAGTCACGTCCCCTTGTCTGATAATCCAGTCAAGCCACCCTGCTTCTAAAACCTCTGTAAGGTGCCTGTGGCAGGGGTACTTAATCATTTGCAGGATGCTCATTACTTTTTATAATCTGAAAACAATGGGTATTTACCTCTAAAAGTATGATTAAGTGTGTCTTTGCATTTTGTGTTTATTTTAATCACCTTGAAGTTATTTCATAAATCTGGAATTTTAAGGATACTGTACCATCTTAGCTTCATTTCCCCCCATGTTGTCTCACTTGCTTAGAATGCTCAAATGCCCTTCCTTCCATCCTGCTCTTCACATTTCTTTCTCTCTCACTTCCCCTCTTCCTCCACCTCCCACTATCCCTCCCTGTCTTGTCTTTTTGTTTGAGATAGCTTTACCATGTCACACTGGGTAGAGTGCCCTGCTATTTGTGGCATCATCATAGTTCATAGCAACCTCAAACTTGGACTCAAGTTCCCTTGCCTCATCCTTGAGTAGTTTGGACTATAGGCCTGTACCACCACCCTACTAATTTTTCCATTTGTAGTAGAGACCTCTTGCTCAGGCTAGTCTTGAACTCCTGAACTCAAGGGCTCCTCCCATCTTGACTCCCAGAGTACTAGGATTATAGGCGTGAACAGCCAGGCCTAGTCCTACTTTTCTCTATCCTTTATAAAATTGCTCATATGTCCTTATTCCAAAAGAATCCTCATACCTCAAAAAACCCTGAATTAGCCACCTCCCTTATTATTAAGTGCCATAAAAGTCTTGCCCACAAGCAATAACTTTAAATTAGGAAGTAAATCCTTGTAGATCCTGGTTAAAATAGGCACTCAGTTAATGCTTATTAATCATTGAACAGAGTGAGGATATTTCAGTCCCTCCTCTACTACCCCCCTCCCTCATGCCTTTGGCTTAAATTCAGTGGTAAGAAAGATTTTTCAGGCTTTTTGCATATCTTCCTCTGAGTAAAAATAATAGCTGATTTGTAACCTACATCTGCCATAGAATAATAGAACATGAGGCTTTTAAGTGTTTTATGTATTCTCTTAATTTTGTAAGATTTGATATTGAGGGCCCATCTAGACTAAAATTGCTATTTTACTTAAGGGTATCTCCACACACAGAAAAAAATCAACACTTCATATTTAGGTCTCAATGTTCATTTCCATAAAATTTGGGTAACCAGCTTAATGTTGAGGCTAAGTATGTTTTCCGTTTTGAGAAGGGATAGAAAAAGTCCCTTACGTTTGAATAGAAAACCAGCTGTGGAACTATTTCAACCGTTTATCAGTATTTTTTTCTTAATAGTAATCCCTTTTGTTATCAATATACTATAAGTAGACATAGAAGGTTAAAGAAGGAATAAAAGAGGTAGAGATCCTGGAGTTACTGGGACCTACTTTAGGATTTTTGTCTCTAGTACTAAGTTGTCTTAATTTATTTGGTTCAGCAAATAATATTGTCAAGTTTATTTTAGTGTTCTGTGCTTATTTAGCTCTTTTACCCAATCTTCAAATAATAATCTCCTTGGAAACTTCATTTTTGAAGGGCATTTTTAATAGCTACTACAAGCATACATATAGCATAGTGCTTTACTCAATAGTAAAGAAATTGGTACTTTTGATCCTAAAAGCAGGAAGTGTTTATGTTCTTATATAATAGTAATGAGAAAAGATAGTGGTTGAATAATGTTTGACTTCTATAGTTTGTCTTAGAATGGGCAAATGTTTTGGTGGGTAGGCTTTTATCTGTTATTTTAAAAAATTAGGGCATTTGATGTGGTAAAAGCACAAATTGGGACTTGTCCAGCAAATTCAGTACACAGTGACCATAGCCTAGGATCACTGTTACAATTAGATTCATGCCCACCTCCTAAAGTGTTCAACTACTTGATATATAAACTTAGGCAGTTCTTGACTAGTAAATGTCAATTCACTGCTTCCACAAACACTGGATGGATGTACTGCCAAATTTTATTCAGTGTTAAAAAATTTTTGCTACTTGCAAGGATTTATTCTTTTACTGCAATATCTATTGGAATTTTAAACCACATGACCTTGGTCAGATACAACATCCATAGCAAAGCTTAATAGCAAAGCTTACAACATCCATAGCAAAGCTTAATATCACCTTTGTACCCACCAAACCAAGATTCCTTATTCATGTTTGGAAAATCTATAGAGAGCATAGACAAATTGATAGATTTATATTCAGATAGTTTCAAAAGGGAGACCAAGTAAACAACCTGATGCCTTTATAGAAAGTTATTCTGTAGCACTAATTATAGGTGTTTAAGTGTTGTTTTAGTTTTTGATACATTCATACAAGTCCTGTACTTGTTTTAAATTTTATAACATTGCTTTGTGTATAAGATCTTAGGTTACATAAAACAAACTCTTTATTACTTTACTTCCTTTTTTCCCTCATCCCCCCAAAACAAAAATATGGGACTTAAACTTTCAAATGGGTTTTTTTTTTTTTAAAATTTATTATTTTAACTGCATCCTTTACTATTACTATTTTTGCTGAGGATTAGGTGTTTTGGTAGAAGAAATTAGCTAATTTAGAGCATCAAACATTCTGGTATGGTAGGGTGGGCATGGATGGAGGATTGCTCGGGTGTAAGTACCTGAAACCCTGAAGCATTTGGAGGGCTGGGGGGAAGCTACTAAGGGTCTGTCAAAAATGAAAGGAAATTCTCCGCTTTTCACATGCTTCATTCCTTAGTGATCATATATGCCAGATTTGCAGGGTTATCTATACTGTTAATGTTGTCCCACTGAAACACTTCAAGTGTCCTGGGATTCTACTATTTTGGTTCTTACAGTTGACTTCTCATACCTGAAAGCAGCATAAAACTTCTTAGATGTGGCTTAATTTCAGAGAAGTGTAATTTATTGTGTGTATGGCCTCCTGACCAGTACTGAGGAGTAAAGCTAATACTAAGTTTAGCCATCCCCATGGTTGGGTTGAGGTAAGTTCTGTTACTGTTGAGGAATCCACCACTAGAACGTTGTTTCTCTGAGAATTCTTTTGCAGTCGTGTCTTCCCTGTACCATGTTCTTCCTTCTTTCAAAGCCTGTCAGTCCTCTAGCCATGTTTACACTCTAGTCATATCTTTCTATGTTTTTTTTTTTTTTTGCTCATTAAATCACAGATCCATATATATATTTATTTTATAAAAACGGTTTATGTTGGGCGGTGCCTGTGGCTCAAAGGGGTAGGGCACCGGCCCCATATACCGGAGGTGGCTGGTTCAAACCCAGCCCCAGCAAAAATTGCAAAAAAAAAAAAAGCTTATGTTCATATTTTGTGCCTAAGAAAGTAGTTTAAAATTTGTATTTTTTTATTAATTGGGCAACACCTCAGTCTAAATAATACAATGAGTGCTCCCCCAATATGAAAAAATTTTACATTTAAAATAAATTCAGCATTTTCAGTCATTTTTTTCTACTAGAAATACCTAGTATTTTTTTCTCTAGGGAAAAAAATCATGGCTTCCGTTACTTAGCGAAGTTATTAAGCAGTATGCCAGGCGCTCTTCAAGGTGCTAGGGATTTACAATTCTACCTTTAGGGCGAGTACCTACCGTATAGTCACTGTATAAGGAAAGTCATAAAGTTGTTAATTATAATTATCATTTGTAATACTGTTATGGTTTAAGAAAAATGTCCAGGAATATTAACTTGCCCACGGATCCACAGTTAGTAACTGGCACAGAGAACATTCTGAAATCTAGATCATACATTTATTCTGTTTTATAACATAATCTTAATTGTTTCATATATATTATAACGATAAGGAGTACTTATGAGGAAAAAGTTATAAACATTAAGAATTTAGAATTCAGAAATTTTAACTTAGGTTTTATATGGTATTTATTATCCTAAAGAGACACAAGACGTTTTGAAAGTTGAAGGGATATAATACAATTGAATATACCTTTAGTTGAAGCACATTCTCCTTTGGTTTTTATTTCTGGCTAGATTTAATTAA
Organism: Loris lydekkerianus; assembly: GCA_963574355.1. Classification (NCBI taxonomy): domain Eukaryota; kingdom Metazoa; phylum Chordata; class Mammalia; order Primates; family Lorisidae; genus Loris; species Loris lydekkerianus. The sequence goes on along the minus strand of CAUYPK010124763.1, from coordinate 2,134 downwards.
CTTCACTGACTTGAGCTATTTGATTTTAATGTTTGACAAGACTTACTTTTTTATTAATGTTAGGGTGATATGCCCAGTGTATTATAACTTGGGTATTTTTTAAGTTCAATCTGAGAAGACTGCTACTTCCCTATCAGATAAAACAAACTAGTTTGATTCCTATAAATGAAAGTTTCTTAGGAAAATAGCGTATTTTAATTTTAAATAATTCTTCATCCATGTCCCCCGCTTGTATTTGAAAAGAGTCATATCATGCATGTTATTCTTTAAATGAAATAACTGCTAATTTCTCCATCAGATGTATTTGGGTTTTTTTTTTTTAAATACCAACTTGTGCCATGCTGTTCATTTTTTTGAATATTTAGGATCATGCTCACTTCAATCTCAAAATACATGTTTGCTCACAAATTAGTATTTAGTGCTTGTTAAAAATTTGATGTTGACGTTTGGTTTAGGTTTTTAAAAAAGTAAATAAAATTTAACATTAATGTTTTTCATCCAATTACAGGAGTCAGAAATACCATCAGAGGAAGGGTACTGTGACTTTAATAGTAGGCCAAATGAAAACTCTTATTGCTATCAACTTCTGCGACAACTAAATGAACAGAGAAAGAAAGGTATTCTTTGTGATGTCAGCATCGTGGTAAGCGGAAAAATCTTTAAAGCTCATAAGAACATCCTGGTTGCGGGCAGCCGTTTCTTTAAGACTTTATATTGTTTTTCAAACAAAGAAAACCCTAACCAAAACAATACTACCCATTTAGATATTGCTGCAGTTCAAGGTTTTTCAGTTATCTTGGACTTCTTATATTCTGGTAATCTGGTGCTCACAAGCCAAAATGCCATTGAAGTGATGACAGTGGCCAGCTATCTTCAAATGAGTGAAGTTGTTCAAACTTGCCGAAATTTCATTAAAGATGCCTTAAATATAAGCATTAAATCAGAAGCTCCAGAATCTGTAGTTGTGGACTACAATAATAGAAAGCCAGTTAGTAGAGATGGTCTGTCTTCATCACGGGATCAAAAAATTGCCAGTTTTTGGGCAACACGGAATCTTACGAATTTGGCAAGTAATGTAAAAATTGAAAATGATGGTTGTAATGTTGAGGAGGGCCAAATAGAAAACTACCAAATGAATGATAGCAGTTGGGTCCAGGATGGATCTCCCGAAATGGCTGAAAATGAATCTGAAGGTCAAACAAAAGTGTTTATTTGGAATAATATGGGCTCCCAGGGAATTCAGGAGACTGGCAAAACAAGGAGGAAAAACCAAACTACAAAGAGATTTATTTATAATATACCACCTAATAATGAAACAAATTTAGAAGATTGCTCAGTGATGCAGCCACCTGTTGCCTATCCAGAAGAAAATACGCTACTCATCAAGGAAGAACCAGGTAAATACTGTATATACAAAGATGTTTCAGTTTTATCTGTTTTCATTCTAATTCTAGTTTGAAATAAGCTAGAAGTATACTTTTGAAGTATATCGTCAATGAAATTTTTATTGTAAAATCAATACAATCTGAAGTGAGAAAGCAAAAGAAATGGGATCACTGAGACACATACAATTTTTGATATATTTTCTTTGTCTTTTTTCTAGACATATATGTATGGATTTCTCAAGTTAATGAGGCATTACATGTATTGTTAAGGGATGTGGACTTCCTGGGTGTACAGTTCTTTGATTTTCTTGCTTTTTACTTTCTATGCTTACTATTTTATACTCAGAGCTGGAAAAGATAGAATCTTTAGTGATAATCTATAATCATTTTCATTTTGAAACACTTTTGAGGCTTAGTTAACTTTTTTTTTTTTGAATTTATTTATTTTTTTATTGTGGAGAAGGGGCAGGGAAAGAAGGCGGGGGAAGAGGTGAGTGACAGGGTCGGGCCAGTGGCATGGTACCACATTGGCTGTATCTAGGTAGAGGCAGTTTCAGGCCGGCCCTTGCTGAGTCATTGCTACGCGGAAGTAGCTCGATGGATCTGCTTCTAGTCAGGCTCGGGAAGTTGCACTAGGCCTCAGGCACACAGACTATTTCTTAATAAAGAAGCAAGTTTCAAGAAAAGCATATAGGACTGAAGAAATTCTTATATCCATATTTGGAAAATACAATCTGCTACACATACCT
>CAUYPK010124760.1:0-14296 GCA_963574355.1 Loris lydekkerianus | reverse complement strand
TCACTCTGGGTAGAGTGCCATGGTGTCACAACTAACAAAAACCTCAAACTCATGGGCTCAAGTGACACTCTTGCCCTCAGCTTCCCCAGTAGGTGAGACGATAGGTGCCCACCAGAATAACACCCAGCTAATTTTTCTATTTTTAGAGATGGGTTCCCACTCTTGCTCAGGCTGGTCTTGAACTTCTGAGCTCAAGCAATCCACCCTAGGCTTACAGGTGTGACCTGGCCCCAATGGGCTTTTAGAAGCTGTTAACATAAAATCATGAAAAGTTGACCTGGGCTATGGAGACGATGAACACAGTTCATGAAACTCAGCTTTGAGAATGAATTGAAACCACCTGTATGCCAAATTTTAGTTCCTACTGAGTTGTCATTGACAGCACCTAAGTAGAAGCTTTGTGTTCAGATGAGCCTGAGTGTGCCTATGTGAGCCTGTGTGAGCCTGTGTGTGCAGTGTGAGTCTGTGTGTGCTGGTATGAGCCTGTGTGAGCCTGTGTGACCCCGTGTGCTTGTGTGAGCCTATGTGCTTGTGTGAGCCTGGGTGAGCCTATGTGTGCCTATGTGAGCCTGTGTGTACAGTGTGTGCCCGTGTGTGCCTATGTGTGCCTGTGTGTGCACTGTGTGCCTGTGTGAGCCTGTGTGCTTGTGTGTGCAGTGGAAGCCTGTGTGAGCCTGTGTGTGCACTGTGTGCCTGTGAGTCCTGGGGGTGTAGTGCAAGCCTGTATGTGCAGGGTGTGCCTGTGTGTGCCTGTGTGTGTAGTGTGAGCCTGTATGTGCAGGGTATGCCTGTGTGCAGTGTGTGCTGTGTGAGCCTGTGTGTGCAGTGGGTGCCTGTATGTGCCTATGTGTGCCTGTGTGAGCCTGTGTAAACCTGTGTGCTTGTGTGCACAGTGGGAGCCTGTGAGAGCCTGTGTGTGCACTGTGTGCCTGTGTGTGCCTGTGTGTGCAGTGTGAGCCTGTGTGTGCTCTGTGAGCCTGTGTGTGCAGTGTGTGCCTGTGTGTGCTCTGTGAGCCTGTGTGTGCAGTGTGTGCCTGTGTGTGCAGTGTGAGCCTGTGTGTGCAGTGTGTGCCTATGTGTGCATTGTGAGCCTGTGTGTGCAGTGTGTGCCTATGTGAGCCTGTGTGTGCAGTGGGTGCCTGTGTATCCTGTGTGTACAGTGTGTGCCTGTGTGTGCAGTGTGTGCCTGTGTGAGCCTGTGTGTGCAGTGTGTTCCTGTGTGTGAAGTGTGTGCCTGTGTGAGCCTGTGTGTGCAGAGTGTGCCTGTGTGTGCAGTGTGAACCTGTGTGTGTAGTGTGTGCCTGTGTGTGCCTATGTGGGCCTGTGTGTGCACTGTGTGTCTGTGTGAGCCTGTGTAAGCCTGTGTGCTTGTGTGTGCAGTGGGAGCCTATGTGAGACTGTGTGCGCAGGGTATGCCTGTGTGAACCTGTGTGTGCCTGTGTGTACCTGTGTGAGCCTGTGTGTGCAGTGTGTGCCTGTGTGTGCCTGTGTGAGCCTGTGTGTGCAGTGTGAGCCTGTGTGTACAGTGTGTGCCTGTGCGATCCTGTGTGTTCAGTGTGAGCCTGTGTGTGCAGTGTGAGCCTGTGTGTGCAGTATGTGCCTGTGTGTGCAGTGTGTGCCTGTGTGAGCCTGTTGTGCCTGTGTGTGCTTGTGTGTTCAGTGTGAGCCTGTTGTGTGTCTGTGTGTGTAGTGTGCAGTGTGTGCCTGTGTGTTCAGTGTGCCTGTGTGAGCCTGCGGGTGCAGTATGTACATATTGTCTTGTGCCCACATGTATGTTAGTGAATCAAGCACAGCCAGACTTCTTCAGGAGATAGTAAGGCTTTTCTGTGGGAAAAAAGAATTTTCTAGAACTCTCTGAGATTGACAGACATTATTGCTGAGCTCCACTAGGGAACTTGCCCGGCTATTAGTGAGGGAGTCACAGATGATGTTAGATTTCTCACATAGTAATAGTGATGATTAAAAATCTACAAAATCCCTCTTACTTTTTTGTTAAGAAACCTAAAAATATTCCAATAATAATATGCAGTAGGCAATGCTCATACCCTTTGTGGTAACTTTTCAGGTAAGGAAGAGAAAATAAAAAAACAATAAATGCTAATTAGTTTACATTAATCAAAATTGTATTCAGCTTCTTTTTCTTCTTTCCAGAGCTCTTAAGTGTGAGGAAGCAGGTTATTCAAATTTCACCCTTGTTTTTCAAAAATTAATAAGGGCCATACATTAGTGCAACATTCTGCCCGCTTCATAGAATATATTAGTAAAGGTTTTAATTACTGAAATTATACAGTCATAAAAAAGATGATTTAATGAAAGCAATCATATCATTTGCATTCTGGGCCTGCCTGCTGGCAGACACGGTGAGAAGCAGTAAATTACACAGAAGTGTAGTTGAATAATTACCACCATTGTCATTCTGCTGGAGGACCTGCATTCAGATGACTTTAGGTTCCAAGTAAATACCTGTTTGTTGGACAAGAAAACCAGCTTTTTCTGAGGAGGATTAGAGATAACAATGCTATCCTAAAATCCCTTTTCTTTTCCAATACCCATGGCCTGTCTTTCTGGAAGGAATCCATAATGTCCTCACCTCCGATAAGGGAAAATTAATTGGTATGCTCTTTTCATGAAGAGGGTTTTGTGGTGGTTGAAATAATTACCACTGAATCTTGACTTGATGGCCTGGGTATAAAAGGAGACATTATTTTAGTCACATGTGGCAGGACAAGAAGTGGGTGTGTGAAATTTAGCATAGGAAAGTGTTGTGCCGCTGGGTTTGCAGAGTTAGATTTTAGTAAGTGTGGGCATGTGAAACTGGACCTACCTCCCATGTTTTCCTTGGTTCTTCTGGCAAAGAAGGGGAGACCTGTGAGCAGTGCTGAGGAGGGCCCTTGAGGACCCCCTAGAAAACTACCTGGAGTTATTTACCATGTAGCGGTAGTGGTCAGTTGTAGAGATCAGGGGTCTGAATTGTTTTATTCTACTTAGATTTATACCAACCCTACAGTGTCAGTTCTGGTTTCCTAAGTTAATTCTATAGTTTCCCACCTACTATACCCTCCTAATAAAATGTTCCCCCCCAACCCCAGGGACTTGGGGTTCCTCCTTTGATGTGTCCACAATGCAATACTGAGAGATGAGCATGACATTGAAGCCTTTGTTTCTTTTCTACTAATGAAGTCAACTAACATTTATTGTGATGCAGCTATATGTCAGGCCCTAGTGTAGGGAGCAGTGGGTAACACTGTCCCCACCCTATAATGCTTTTAATGCAAGGTAGCCTTGCATTAGAGAGATAGAAATTCAGGGTTATAGTGGCTTAATGATGGGGGAAACATCACCACATTGGGTGAGCTAAGTAAAGGATTTTAAGCAAAAGCCCCACTGACAGACTGGGAGGAGATGGTTCCAGGAGTTTCCAGGAGGAAAGTATGAAAACTAGGGGCCAGGAGTGGTGGCTCATGCCTGTAATCCCAGAACTTTGGGAAGCTGAGATGGGGGATCATTTGAGGCTGGAAGTTTGAGACCAGCCTGAACAGCATTCATAGACCCCCCCTCTCTACAGATAATGAAAGAATTAGCCAAGTGTGAGTCTGTCTCAAAAAAAAAGGAAAAAAAAGAAGAAGAAGAAATAAATAGAGTGGTCTGTTTTGTGTGGAGTATTCAAGTGTAAGCATGAGGGCAGGGGCGGATGGTGGGAAACAGATAAGAAAGGTAAATTGGAATATCCTGGGGGAAGCCTTGAATGCCAGGCCAGGCGAGCTTGCACTTTCAGGGAAGGATTGAAAGATTTTGCTGGGGGGTACAGGTTGAGGCTGAGATTTGGGGGTCTTTGTATGAAGGAGCGGTAGGAAGCAGGGGGACTGTTGGGTCTGTGCTATTCCAGTTGTACAGGTCAGCCAACAGAAAGCCAACATGAGGCAATGGAAACATTGGGTAGAAGACCCCCAGATCCAGGCAGCTGATGAGACCGGAAGCAGCTGGCAGGAGCTAAAGGTGATCAAGAGTCAATGTGAACAGTAGGCAGAGGTGGCGCCTTCTGGAGAGGAAGATGCTGCTGGCCAAGTGAGGGGGAGTGTTCCATGCGGGGTCAGGAGATGTCAGCACTGCTTTCTACAAGGTGCATGGGAGTTGTGATTTGAACACTGTACAGGCTGTGTGTGGGTTGTCCACCACCATGAAGGCTCTCTCGGACCTGCCCTCAGAGCATTCAGAATCCACGATGGAATGAGACCTGGGATAAAGCCTGACAGGCACAGTCTGTTTCCAGAGTCACAGTGTGGGTGATGCTGCAGGTCAGACTCCTTCCTGATAGCCAAACATTTTAATGAAACTAGCAACTAAAAATACCATGTGGACTCCTGATTCTAGATATGACAGACTAGCTTGCACAGACTAAGCTCTACCTGCCCAAACAGCTGTACGATTGGATAAAACAAATACCTGGTTAAAGGAACTGGAAAGAAACCAAGGTAGGCAAGATTTGCACCTCCATGATTCTCAAGAGAAGGCAAGCTCTACATTTACCCAGTTTTTTCTAAAGAGATTAGAGCTCAAGCAGACAGTGGTACCTTACTGAGCCAAGGGGATGGAGGTCAGAGTTCCCAAAGTGGATAGGACTTGAGAGTCAAAAACCTAGGAGAGAGAGATCTGCACACCAGTTCCCCTCAAGACATCACTGACCACTGAACCACATGCCAGAGAAGCTCAAGGAATATCAATATCGGAGCAGAGAGGACAGCTTTGCTTCTATGTGGTGCTGGGAGGCAAATGTGCAGTTCCACTTCTCCAAGGCAGGGGCCCTTTGTAAACACCAGGGCTTTCAGTGGAGACCCTGAGACAGTCACAGTTAGAAGCAAGGACTATGTTGTAAGAATAAGGAAAAAAATCTTAGAAGATTTATTTTGGGGAATTGACATACTTGTCCTAGAAGTTGTATGGAAATAAAAAGAATCTGGGACAACCAAGGTAAATCTTAGAGGAAAAGAACAAAGCTGGAGTATTTATACTAGTATATGTCAAGATTCCTTATGTGGTTTTGCCAAAGATGGAAAAACAGAGAAATGGAACAGAACAGGGAATTAAAAGACAAGCCTATACATAAGTAGTCACTTGATTTAAGTCACAGGTGCCACTGTGGGAGAAAGGGTTGTCTTTTCCGTAAGTGATGTTTGTATAAATTTGATGTCCATATTCCACAAAGAAAACAAAACAAAACAAAACACCTTGGCCCTTCACTTTTGAAATGAATGGGAAAACAATACAGACTCTACAAGATCAGCAAAGAATATTTTCATACTCTTGGTGCGGGCAAACAGGATAAAAAACACAGTAACCATAAAAAGATGATTTGATAGTAGGAACTTGTGTTCTTCAAAATATACTATTAAAGAGTGAAAATGTAAGTCATAGAACAGAAGACGATATTTATGCTATCGATATCTAAGAACTCGTATACAGAAGGTATAAAGCACTTCTACAAACCAAAATGAAAGATAACCCAATTTAATGTTTTAAAGAAATAAATAAAAGACTCAACAGGTAGTTCCTTGAACAGAATGTTCAATGGCCAATAGCATATGGAAACATGCTGAGCACCATTTCTCCTCATGGAAATGCAAAGTAAAACCACAATAGATATCACCACACCTACCAGAATGGCTAACATTGAAAGGATTGGAAATACTAAGAGTTAATAAGGGTGTGGAGCAACTAGAACTCTCCTACATGAGAACAGAAATTATTATAACTACTTAAGAAAATGGTTTTTTTTTTTTTTTTTTGAGACAGAGTCTCACTCTGTTACCCTGGGTAGAGTACTGTGGCATCACAGCTCACAGCAACCTCAAACTCTTGGACTCAAGTGATCCTCTGGACTCAGCCTTCCAAGTAGCTGGAACTATAGGTGGCTGCCATAACACCCAGCTAGTTTTTTTTTTTTTTTTTTTTTTTTAGTAGATATGGTGTCTGGCTCTTTCTTAGGCTGGTCTTGAACTCCTAAACTCAAACAATCCACCCGCCTCAGCCTCCCAGAGTGCTAAGATTACAGGTGTGAGCCACCTCGGCCCAGCTTACTTAGGAAAACTATTGACAGTCATAACTGAATCTAAACATAGATATAATCTGTGACCCAGCAATTTTATTCCTAGGTTTATACCCAATAAAAATGAGCACTCATGTCTATTAAAAATCATGAATAAGAATGCTCGTAGCTGCTTTATTCATAACAGCTAAATGAGAAGAAATTCTCATAACCATGTTCTTTACACCTGGCACAACCTAAATGTCTATGTAAACAGTAAAATGGATGAGAAGTAACTCACTGCCTTACTCAACAATGAGCAAAAATTGTCTATATGATTCTACTTGAAGTTCAAAACCAATTTGTAGTAATTAAGAAGCCAAAATAGGGGCGGTGCCTGTGGGTCAGTGAGTAGGGTGCCAACCCATGTAACGAGGGTGGCGGGTTCCAACCAGGCCCCAGCCAAACTGCAACAAAAAGTAGCTGGGCGTTGTGGTGGGCACCTGTAGTCCCAGCTGCTCAGGAGGCTGAGGCAAGCGAATCACCTAAGCCCAAGAGCTGGAGGTTGCTGTGAGCTGCGACAGCACAGCACACTACTGAGGGTGTGTGTGCTGGGTGAGACAGGGTGAGACTCTGTCTCTAAAAACAAACAAACAACAAACAAACAAACAAAAAAAGTCAAAATAGTAGTTGCCTTTTAGGGGATATTGACTGTGAGGGTGGGGGGAGCTTTCTAGGAAGTTGAAAATGTTCTACAGTTTGCTTAGCGTGGTAGTAACACGGGTGGAGATGTATACAGAAATTTGCCAATTGTACCACTAAAGTTTTCACACTATGCAAGTTGTGTGTATGTGTGTGTGTGAGTGTAGGTATGTATGTGTATACATACACCATTGAGGTCAATAATAAGAATTATTGTTTAAGTTCACATGCTATTTGGGTGAATGCAAAGAGAAACAAGAGTGAGCTATAGTTTGCAAAATGCTTTCCTGAATGTCCATGTCCTTGTCAGGCTCCTGGTGACTGTAGTGTATAGAGGTTTGGTGTTAGTTGGTCCTAGATCAGCTCCCTGATGTACTTTGACCTGACACACTTTCTAACTCTGTGACCTTGGGCAAGATGCTTAACTTTGGTGCCTCAGGCCACCTGTTTGTGCAGTGGGGATAGTAATCCCAGTGCCATAAGGACTGCTGGAGGATGAGGTGGGGTGTATGCAAAGCACTCAGCAAACGTCTCAGTAATAACTGGCATTATTGTTATGCAATACTAGGCTGGGACCATCACGTGTTCTTTGCAGGTGAGAAAACTGAGGCTCAGAGAGATTGCTAGAGACTGCCTGGTGAGAGAGTGGCAAAGCCAGGACTGGAACTCACGCTTCTGATGCACTTCCACTCTGTTCTCGACCAGCCATAGACTCCTGACTGAACTGAGAGAGCCAATGAGGGCATCTTACTTACCTCCCATGTTTCAAGTAGCCTGGTCTGGAGAAATGAAGTAACTTGGCCAAAGTCAGCCAGGGACAGACTCTCCTGTCTGGGAGGTCTGCTGAGCTGGGTGACACTCCCATGGTGCTGGGTCGAAGGTGGGGCTGAGGTCTTCTGAACTCTCATGAGGGGTCAGCCGGGGCAGAATGGCAGCTGCAGAGGCCTGTGTGGAGGGGGAAGAGGGAAGTTAGAGATGCAGCTCCACAGGGTTAAGTCCATTCATAAGCACCATGAGGTGTGAGGCCTTTCTCTGGGGACAGCACAGCCGGAGGACCAGGCAGGCCAGCCTATCCTCAAGGAACACCAGGACCTCTGGAGAGTCAGTCAGCCACATTGGCCCTAGTGCTCAGAGAGGCAATTCTGAAAAGAAATGACATTACTGAGTGTTTTCTCTGTGCCACACATGCCACTCTCAGTCCTTTACATATACTATTAATTTTTGAAATTCTCCCAACAACTTCTGAGAAAGGAAGTATCAAATATCCATTTAACACGTAAGAAGAAACGGCCTTGGAGTTTTAGTAACTTGACTAAATTTGACAAGACTGCACAGTGAGTAGCAGAGCTGGGCTTCCAACACCAAACCTATGTTTTTAACAACTGGACTGCTCCCTGCATAGCATAGTGGCTGTTAGGGGGACTGTCTTCCAGCTAATTCTCCAAGGACTTAAGTCTGAGTGCAATGGTGGAGCTGGGAGAGTAGGGAGCACACAGGGAGAGGTGCAAATAAAGACTGAATGTTGTTTCGTGAAACACCTGTAAGGCTCTGGGACATAGGTCAGCACTGCCTTAGTGCCTGTGTAAAAATCCTAAAGAGGGTGAGAAGTCAGCAAGCTTTGTGCAGGGGGACCCAGGGTGCGTTGCCAGCTGCTTTGGTGCCTTGAGGGCTGTAGTATCTGGAGGTGCTCTAGCAGTGCCTGCTGAATACAGAAGTTTCCAGAAGAAAAGGCTGGAACAGATTCCCAAGCTGATGTTAGACAATCCTGGATCTCCTATAAATCCATGGGGGTATGTAGCAAGGAACAGGGGAACTGGTTCTGTTAGCCAATTATGAAGCATCTAGTTTTTAGGTCTCCTGAATTTTGACCACACTGAACATTATGGGCCAGTTCCAGGGGGTGATACTTTTTTTTTACTTAGGGAGGAAGGCAAGCCTTAGGTTTCTTAGGGTCCCGCTAACATTTGTTGGTACTTACTTGGTTAGGAGATGGCTTTTTGGAGTCAGGTCAAGAGAAAGTCCGTGGCTGTGGTGGATACCGTCTACTGCCTGATGCCCCTTCCAAGAATGATGGGTTTATTCCCCTAGCAACTGCCAGTTTACAGATGAGGGCTGAGGGTTGCCTTCAACAGAAGAAAGCTGCCTCACTCAAGGTCATGCCCATTCCCAGGGTCAGCCACATCCTATGACTGGGTCACACCGGGGTACAAAGGCCTGGGACCCTTTTCTAGCTGAAGAAGACCCTGAAGGACTGTCCCACCTCCAGAGCTCCCTGAGGGGTGGGCTGAGGCGTTGCTTCTCCATCACAGCCCCGCTCCTCCCCTGCCTCAGCCCACTTTGGGAGCACAGTCCAGCAGACTTTTCATGCTACCGCATCTCCCACATGCGTCTGCCAAGGGCCGAGGCAGCATCTGTGGCTCTTTTACATCTTATGGGAAGGCTAAGGAAAAAAAAAAAAAAAAAGAGTTAAAGGTCAAGATTGGAGATTTGAAACTTGAAAGTTCTGGGACCCTGCTCTCTACTCCTACATCTCAGGATTCAGGGACCTTAGGGTTCAGGAGCACTGTTATGGCTGTCCATACATCCAACTTCCAGACAAACTTAGTAAGGTAAAGTCTTTGAAAAAATACTATCTCTGACTAGCCACATTAGCCAAAGAATTGAAAACACAAGGAAGTATGCAGTCCAAACCAGTCAGAGACATTAAAAATAAACAAATGAAGCCAGTAGATGAACTAATACACTCCCAGACAGGAGAAAAACTCAATTTAATTCAAGTCGGTGGGAGGGGTAAGGAGAGGGGAGAAGGAAAGAGAGAGGGGAGGAGAGAGGAGGAGGGAGGGGGGAGAGGGGATGGGGAGGGATTGGTGTGCTCTCAGCTAATGGGCACAATGTAAGGGTATATGGCACACCTCCTGGGCGAGGGACACAACTACAACAGGAACCTAACAAACGCAAACATTGTAACCTAATAGTTTGTACCCTCATATTAATCTAAAAAAAAAAAAAAAAAAACCCCAACAAATAACAGGAAACCACAAAATGACTGCAATGGATGTCCATGGAGCTAAAGTTAAATGACTCAAGTTTATTAATAAGAAAAAAACAAAGCCTTGTTTATGGGTTGATCCAGATTCTACTTTGATTCCCTCTTTAGGGAAGCTGTGTAAGAGACAAAATGATCCGAACACAGACATTGCCCTGTGACCTTGAGCAATGCATATCTCTGGATAGCAGGTTCCTCATCTGTGTAATAAGATGTTTACATTGTATAAGTTTCTGCAAGCTGTGTTTCATGAAATGCTAGTGTCTTGAAAGGCATTAACCAGTGTTACATGCAAGAAAAGTTCTGTGATCAAGTTTGGGAAAAGCTATATGCTGCTGCAGGCTTTTGAATACACACAGTACACATAGTATATTAAAGCACAGCTTTCCAGCATTTTTTCTATCACTGCACACAGAAAAGACGATACTCTACTTCTATGGCTCACTGGAGTAAATGGGAGGGGATTTACATTTAGATATATTACTTAAAAAAAAATGTTATATACTTAAGATCAGAAAATAAAACAAAGTCATGCTTTTCAAAAATAATTTCGTATAAGCTTAAGCTTGATTTTAAGAACTTTGCTTTTTCATAACATATTTGAAATGTCTGTATATAAATCTTAACTGAGATTTTCACAGTTGGAAATGAAGTATATTTGCACACATACATGGTAGCAAATGGCACAAAAGCAGAAACTTCTCCCTTGTCATTAGTCAGAATTTAAATGATTTGATCTCTTTAAATTGTATTTTAAGGGTAAGATGATTCTTTAAACCCAGAAACTCTTCCTTTACTTTCCTTGACAAATATACGATCTTATGATAATATGAATGGATTTAGAATGTAATCAAACCTGATCATATTGAGTATGTCTAAATAATGACGAAGCTTTTCCTTAAGCTTACACAGATGTTCCTTTGTTAGTCTTTAACCATTTTCAGGTTTCACATATTAGCCCTGATTAATATTACTGGTAATATTAACTTCACTTATCCAAAGTTAAATTTTTATTTTGAATATATAAACTTTGTTTATATGCATTTCTATGTTTTTATGTAATTCTTGTAAGTTTTAATTCATTTCAGTCAGATGCTCAAAAATCATCAGTTAAACTACTTTAAAAAGTAACAAACTATTCCTTAGTTTATCCTCATGGTTCTTCCTTGTATTCATAAATGGCTGATGCAATATTTCTCTGGACAACCAATGCACTTAGGTGTGAAACACCAGAAATGGGAATTATGATCCCATTTATTTAGATAAAGCTAAAAACTGATGGGACTGTGCAGCTTGGATTTCATTAGTTTCACCATTTTTATAGTATCATTCAATACAAAATTCAGATCTATAGGCAAACCTGTTCATATGAGGGCTTCTCTGTAAATAAAGCATTGTGTTATTTGCATCTCATGGTTTTCAGAATGAACGATTGCACTTTATACCCTCTTGTCATTGCAGCTATATCAGTGCACAAATTTATTCAAATCCTAAATGTTTCCATTTATCACTTTGAACATTTCATCACCTGTGCTTTGTTTTGGTATTTCATTGCAAAACAAATTTCTTTCAAGCCTTTTTCTGGGATTCTAACCGATCTGATTACTGAGCACAATTACTAACATCTGTACATTTATCAACCTGCAATGGAAATGTTTTGATTCAGTTATCTGCCTGTGTGCTATCTGAAATGCCCGGATGCTCTTACTATTAGCATTATGCTAAAGTGGCCCCTTTTCTATTTCCTTTGCTTCATTGGACCCAAACACAGGACTGACAATTCAGGCAAATTGAGCCATTATAGAATTGATGAGGCATTTGGCTCTTAATTATTAATTGCATGACTTTCTATGTAGCTTCTTGATCAGTTTGATCTGATAGTGGTGTAACTAATCTCTTAAAAGTTACTTGGTTCTTATTTTGCACTCAGATATACTTAGAACATTGATTTCTTTTCTTGGTTAAGGTGAATGTTTTGAGATACATGCTGACATATTTTGCTTGGCATTTTTGCTTTCCTTTTTTTCCTTTTTTATTGTGATAAAAATATACATATAAATTTTACCATTTTAACCACTTTTTAATTAAACACTTCTGTAATGTTAGGCATATTCATATTGTTGTGCAATCAGTCTCCAGAACTTATTCACCCTCCCAGATTAAAACTTTATACCCATTAAATGATAACTCTCCATTTTCTCTTAACTTCAGTCTCTGGAAACCACCTTTCTGCTTTCTGCCTCTGATTTTGACTGCTCTAGATATCCTCATGTAGAAGTGGAATAACTTAGTATTTGCTTTTGTGACTGGCTTATTTCAATTCACATAATTTCCTCAAGGTTCATGCATGTTGTAGCATGTGTCAGAATCCCTTTCTTTTTAAAGCTCAATGATCTTCCATTATATATGAGTACCATTTTTTGTTCAGCCAGTCATTAGCTGACAGACACTTTAGTTTCTTCTACCTTCAGTCATTGTGAATAATGCTGCTATGAACATGGTTATAAAAATATCTTTTCAAGCCCCTGCTTTCAGTTCTTTTTATTATATACCCAGAAATGAAATAGCTAGACCATATGGTAATTCTATTTTTGATTTATTTAAGGAAACATCATACTGTTTTCCACAATAGCTATACCATTTTACATTCCACCAATAGTGCATAGGGGTTCCAATTTCTCCACATCCTTGCCAACACTTACTATTTTTCCTTCCTTCCTTCCTTTCTTCCTTCCTTCCTTCCTTCCTTTCTTCTCCCTCCCTTCTTCCCTTCCTTCCTTCTCTCTTTCTCTCTCTATCTTTTCCTTCTGGTAGTAGCCATACTACCAGATGTGAAGCATTTTCCTAATGATTAGTGATGTTAGGCATTTTCTCATATGCTTTTTAGTCATCTGTACATCTCCTTTTCCTATTTTAAAACTGAGTTACTTGGGGTTTTTTGTTTAAATGTTGTTGTTAAGTTGTAGGAGTTCTTCATGTATTCTGGATTTATGCATTGAAATATACAGATATGCATTACAAATATTTCCTCTCATTCTGTAGATGTCTTCTTATGTTGATTGTGTCCTTTGATATACAAAAGTTTTAAATTTTGATGTAATCTAATTTATCTATTTTTACTTTTGTTGCCTGTGTGTTTTTCATGTCATTGCTTCATTTTGACAACTTGTCCATGTCAATATGACAAGGTTGAGGAAGAAACGAATTATCATGGAGTTTAATCCATATTTCAGGTAATATACATTTTACGGCATAATTAGTGACTTTCACTTTTTTGGCTATAATTTTGCTGGTAGATCTGATGGTTTTTGTCATGCCCCATTGATCACAAAAGCATACTAATTAGATAGTTCTGTATTGAAAGTTTTGAGAAGTCCCAAAGGAAAGAAACAGACTTAATTTTATTCAACCAGGTTAACCTACAATTTTCTGAACTTACATGAAAGTTTCTTACATTACAAAACACATATGAGTTAGTAAGCTTCCATGGAAGATGGTTTGATGAAATCTGGCCATTGATTCTCCAGCATTCCTGAATGCAGGGTGGGTCCTGGGCTCAGCATAGCCCATTTCAGCTGAGGTCATTCACACATCTCTGGGTTGTGGGTGAATAGGCTGGTGCTGGCAGTCCGGCCAGCCTTATTTTCAGGGCAGAAGCAGGGGTCAGAGGCAGAGCACACAAAGCCTCCTGAGACCCAGGCTTGGGCCTGGTACACTGTCCCTTTCACCACATTCTATCCATCATAGTAGGTCACACTTGCAGCCCAGATACAAGGGGAGGGGGACACATTCTACCTTTTGATGGGAGGACATGAGCTGTGGAGTCATATTGCAGAGTAGAGAATTAGAGGTATTTCTGTAATCGCTCTTCCACAGTCATGCTCAGGGCAACTTTTCAGTGGGGGGAACCAAGCTGCCCAACTTCAGAGCAGAAGGTCTACCTTGACTTGAGTTCCATAATCTTAATGAGACACATGAACTCCTTAAGTCAGAGTTGTACAGAGCCTGGTCTCTTGACATGTAGGCTTCAGGCAGACCATTGAGTGTGTACACCCTTCCTCCCACACCCAGCTCACGCTTATTTCTCTTAATATTTATGGTGTTGGAAAAAGTTTAAAATGAATATCAAGAATAGTCCAGGAAGGAAAAAGGGATCATCAAAAGTGACATATAGCATGAGAAGTATGTGATTCAGGAGGAGGGAAGGGCTGTCTCAGGCCACCCTTGATGTTTTGGGGGCCCAAAGCAAGAGTACAAATGGAGTCCCCTGCACCAAACATCTAAGATGTAGGTTGTTTCAAAAGATTTGTCTGTTTTTATGAGTCTACTTTAAACTGTAATATCTCAGTGAATATTTATTCAATTTAATCAAAATAAGTGCCATTTGAATCAGTGCACTTTTGCCAATGTAACACAAGTCGATTAATTCCGTCAGCATAAAAATTGGGTGCTCGGGATTTGATGAAGTCAACGAAGGCCGTTTTTGCTAGGTCCTGATTGGCAAAGGTTCTACCGGTGAGAAAGTT
>CAUYPK010124759.1:0-15410 GCA_963574355.1 Loris lydekkerianus | reverse complement strand
CGTAGTTCAGGCACTCAGCACCCCACAAGTGGTCACCCAACAATATGGACTTCTGGGGGACAGGCGCCCAGATCCCTGAGTCGGAGTGTGAGAGAGTGCTGGCAGCTCAGCCCTGGAAATGCTCACTCGGTTTTATGCCTGGTCGTATTGCTGCCCAAGGAGGGCTGCTGCACTACAGGGAAGTGCCACTGAGACGCGGCTCCCCCTCTTTGCTCGTGTTCCTCAGTGCCACCAGTGTCAAGTTGCAGCTCGGGGACTGCCCATTCCCCTGGAGGAATCACCCAAAGATCTGAACTCCTGGGGGCAGGCCCCCAGATCACTGAGTGAGAGTGGGGATGGAGCACTAGGAGCTCAGTGCGTCAAACGGGAAAGGTATTGTTTCACTCTGTTTTATGCCTGGCCGTATTGCTGCTCAAAGAGGGCTGGTGCACCCCGCCACAGGGAAGTGTCGCAGGGAAGTGCCACCGTGGCATGACTTCTCCTTAGCCAGGGGTTCCTCACTCCCGTGCCTCAGAGTCAGCACTGGTCAGTCACAACTCGGGCTCTGTCCACACCCCTCCCCTCGATAAATTACCCAGGGATCCGAACTCCTGGGGGACAGACCTCCAGACCTCTGTGTGAGTGGAGGGGAGTGCTGGATTGCTGGGAAAGATATTTAAAGTTGTATACAGTTTTATGCCTGGCAGGGGAGCACCATGGCACCCTAGTAGGGGAGGTAGGTCCAGTTTTTAGAAGATCACTCACGTGAAGTGAAGTGGGAGGGCTTTTAATTTCTGCCCTTTTGTTTGTGGAGCTCTTAAGCCGGACTCGTGGGGGACAGGGGACTCCCGTCCACTTGGTGATGGATTTTGTACCTTTTGTTTGCATCCTTGTGGTCTCAGCTCACCTCAGTGGTGTTGACGTGTGTTCTTTAACCTTCTCTCTTGGTACAGCTCGAATCCTCCAGGTTACTTACTAAATTTCCATCCCATAACTCTCCTTCTGGGCTGGAGCCTCTGTGAAAAGCTAACTTCAGTCCACCATCTTGTCTCCTCCTGCATTAATATTTATTAGTGATTTTGGTCTATAATTTTTTTTTCTTGTTGGGTCCTTTCCTTGATGCTGATTAAGGTGATGTTTTCTTCATAGAATGTGCTGGGTAGTATTTCTTCTTTTTCTATATTTTTGAAAATGTTGAGTAATATAGGTTCTAATTCCTCTTTAAAGGTTTGGTAGAAATCTGACATGAAGCCATCTGGTCCTTTTTTTTTTTTTTTTTTTTTTTTTTGGGGGGGGGTGATTTTATATATTTGACGCTATTTCAGAACTTTGTGTAGGCCTGTTCAATATTTCCCCTTGATTCTGGCTAAGTCTTCGAAGTAGTCATGCTTCCAAGTATTGGTCAATTTCCTTCAGATTTTCATTTTTCTGAGAATAAAGTTTTTCATAATATTCATTAAGGATTTTTTGAGTTTCTGAGGGGTCTGTTATTTCATCTTTATCATTTCTGATTGATGAAATTAGAGATTTTACTCTTTTTTTCCTGGTTAGGTTAGTCAAAGTTTTATCTATTGACCTTTTCAAAAAACCAACTTTTTGATTTATTGATCTGTTGTTTAATCTTTTTGTTTTCAATTTCATTTAATTCTACTATAATTTGATTATTTCTTTTCTTCTGCTGGGCTCAGGGTCGGAATATTTTTCCTTTTTCAGTTCCTTGAGTTGTCCCATTAAGTTGTTTACTTCCTCTCTTTTCCTTCTCTTGAGGAAGGAAAGTGGTATAAATTTTTTTTTTTTTTTTTTTTTTTGCAGTGGTATAAATTTTTCTTTTTAGGAGTGCTTTTGTGGTATCCCAAAGGTTCTGATTATTTGTGTCTTCATTATTGTTTTATTAAAACAATAAAATTATTGCTAATTTTCTTCTTGCTCTCATATATGGCCTAGGTATCATTCAGCATAGTTATTTAGCTTCCATGTCTTTGTATGAGTATGCAGATTCCTGTTGTTACTGAGTTCAACTTTTATTCCATGATGGTCCATGAAGATGCAAGAAATAATTTTTATACTTTTAAATTTCCTGAGGTTAGACTTGTAATATAAGATGTCATTAATTTTGCAGTATGTTCTGTGGGCTGAGAAGAATGTTTATTCAGTGTTGTTAGAAGAAAATATTCTGAATATGTTTGTTAAATCCAAATGTTGAATCATTAACTTTAAGTCTAAAATTTCTTTGCTTAGCTTCTTATTAGATGTTCTATCCAACACTGCCAAAGGAGTGTTTAAATCTCAGACTATTATGGAGCTGGAGGAAATCAAGTTGCTCACATCTTATAAATTTAGGGGCATTCTGGTTGGGTGCATAAATAACAATAATTGAAATCTCAACATTTTGAGTATTACCCTTAACAAATATGAAGTGACTAGCTTTATCTTCTCTCCTTTTTTTGGTTTGCATGGGTCCTCAAACTATGGCCTAATAGGCCACATGAAGTGGTGTGATTGTATTTGTTCCAATTTTGTTTTTTTTTACTTCAAAATAAGATATGTGCAGTGTGTGTAGGAAGTATGTGCAGTGTGTGTAGGAAGTAGTTCATAGTTTGTTTGTTTTTTGAAATATAGTCCAGCCCTCTAACGGTGTGAGGAACAGTGAACTGGACCCCTGTTTAAAAAGTTTGAGGACCCCTCGTTTAAAATCTACTGTGTTTGTGAATAGAATTGCAACACCTGCTTTTTTTTGCTTTCCATTTGCCTGGATATAGATGACCATCCCTTCACCCTGAGCCTATATTAATCTCTTAAGGTGAGATGAGATTCTTGTATGCAGCAGATATTTGGCCTGAGTTTTTGTATCCAGTCAGCCAACCTGTGCCTCATTAGAGGACAATTTAAGTTTTTCACATTAATGGAGAATATTGATAAGCCTGGTAAAATTGAAGGGTATCATGTTTTTTGAAAATCCAGTGGACATTTTTAATCCTTTCACCACGGTGGACGTTGGAGTTTGATCAAAAGTTTGTGAGTGAGTTTATTTTGTGGTAGAGGATTGGGCTGGTCATTATGGAGGATAGGTCTGAGAATATCCTGGAGAGCTGGTTTGGTTATGGCAAATTTCTTCAACATGTGAATTTCATTAAAGTATTTAATTTCTCCATCATAAATGAAACTCAGTTTAGCAGATACAGGATCCTGGGTTGAAAGTTATTTTGCTTTGGAAGATTAAAATTTGATGACCATCCTTTTCTAGCTTGAAAGGTTTCAGTGGAGAGATCTGCAGTCATTTTAATGTTCTTCCCCTTCTAATATTGTAGGTTGTGGTTTTCTTTTGTCTGGCTGCTTGCAGAATTTTCTCCTTCATATTAATTTTAGTGAAGTTAATTATGATGTCCTTGGGGGATGTCTTACTCTGGTTGAGTCATGCTGGCGTTCTGAAACTGTCTGCTATCTGAATTTCAGAATCTCTTTGCATGTCTGGAAAGTTCTTTTTCATAATCTCTTCAAGAAGAGCCTCTGTGCCTTGCAAAGGGAGGCACCTTCAGGGATTCCTATAAGGGTAATAATAGTTTTCTTTGAATTATCCAACAGCCTTCTGAGAGAAAAATCTATTTTTGCTCTCTATTTGTCTTCTTCTTTGAGAGTTTGGGAGCATTCAAAAACTTTGTCTTCAATGTCAGAAATCTTTTCTTCTGCTTGCTCCATTCTGTTACTGAGGGATTCTACTGTATTTTTCAGATCTTTGAGGGCTGCAAATTCTTGCCTGAATGTGTCAAAATATTTTGTGGTGTTGTCTTTGAATTCATTGAATTCTTGAGGCATCTTTTGAAATATTCCTTGCATTTCTAATTCCAATGTTACCTCTATTCTATTAATTTTATTTGCTATCCAAATTCTGAATTTGTTTTCTGACACCTCAGCCATTTTTTTTATGAATGAGATCTTCATTGTGTTCACCATATTGTTCCTTGGTGGGGGTTGATCTAGTCTGAATATTCATGTTACTGGAGCTTTTCTGTTGATTCCTCCCCATGATTATTTTACACTATTTGGCTAAGTGAGCAGATGAGAATTTGGTTGTGGGATCCTGGAGTAGTGATTAACCAGCCCTTTGCCCAAGAGCTGGGACTGGTGTTTGTACCTTTCCCGTATAGGTTTGCCAAGGACTTGCACAGTGCTACAGCCTGAGAAAGTGGGGGACCTGCTTGTTGTGGTGGGGCAATGTGGCTGTGTCTTGTTTTCAGCTGGTCTCTGTCCTACCCTAGTGAGTTCAGCTGGTCTCTGTCCTACCCTAGTGAGTTCAACTCTGTCCTACCCTGAGTTGAAGTCTCAGCTATGGAGAAATACCAGCAATTAAGTCACCCCGCCCCCCCCACAGGAAACAATTGGACAAGAAAAATCAAACCTTCCCACAAGCATGCACCCAGGGTACCACTTTGCATAGTCCTTGGTTAATTGGCCCTATTCAAGAGGTCCAAATCAATTGTCCCAGTCAGCACCAGTGTCAGGTGAAGAGAGTTCAAAAAGTTTCAGGCAACTAGATAGCAGGGGTCTGCTAGCAGCCCAAATATGACTTGCTCTGGTGCTCCTTGAGGTCAGAAGGACTCACCCAGCAAACGAATTAGTCTGGGAAGGTTGATACATCCTTCCCCACCTTGCATCTCTGTCACACCCAGTCACTGGTAAAATCTGCAGGGCTGTGACCCAATTCTCTCCAGTGAGCAGATTCTCCAGGGGTTTATACCTGCCTGAGGCACAGGGAGATCTATGGCTCCTTAGCCAGGCCACTGCTCTCTGCCACTATCTGGCAGGGGGAGGTGAGGCCTGCCAATCTCGGTGATTAATGGAGCCTAGGGAGCTTCACTCAGTTCCAGCCCCACCCTTGATTGATGTTGCTGACAGAACAGAACAACTTTGCAGAATTTGTTTCTGTTCTGGGTATATTGCCCTGCAGATCAGACACTATTTGACTTCACAGAAACTGTGACTCAGCCCCGGTCTGTGCCACTGCCTGGTCTCAGCTGCAGTTGTATTGGAGCAGGAATGGTTAGCGCTCCCACTCAGCTGTCGGTTCCAGCATCTGCCTGCCTGCTTTTGTCTCACTATGATCCCCCGAGGGCTGGTTGTGTCTTAGGCTCAGTAAAGCAGTCCTCTGGGTCAGCCTCACCTTGGTAGTCTGCTGTCTCTATGCACATGCATTCTAGTCCCTGCCATGCCCCACCCAGCCTGGTACTGCCACAGGCATACCCTTTACTCATGGGGCCCGCATTTCTATCTCAGATCTGTTCCTCCAGTGGCTGCCACTGTAGAAAATACCCAGCTTCCTCTGATAGCCCAGAGAGACAGGAAGTGTCTGTCTGAAATATCCCCAGGTGTGTGAGCCCTATTGTTCCTGCCACTGTGGCTGCTGCTCTGTGCCTTGGGGCATCGCCTCTCCTGTATGGTTCCCTCTCAGTTGACTGTCTTCTCCTTACTCCCATGCCACAGAATCAGCACAGATCAGCAACAGTCCATTCTCTGTCTGCACCTCTCAAGAAAATGCCCAAGAATCTGGACTCCATGGAGTACAGGCTTCCAGACCTTGGGGTGAGTGGAGGGGAGTGCTGGGAGTTCAAAATTATAGGTAGAGGATATATACAGTTTTATGCCTGGCAGGAGAGTGCCATAGCACCCTAGTAGGGGAAGGAGGTCCGTTTTTTAGAGGGCCTCTCCCATGGGATAAATGGGAGGATTTTTGAACTGTGCTCCCTGGTTTGTAGAAAGTATACTGCAAGCTGTTCTCATGGGGAATGGGACTCCTGTCCACTTGGTGATGGATTTTTTACCTATTGTTTATTTTCTTGGGGTGCAGCTTGCCTCACCAGGGTTAATGTGCGTTCTTCAACCTTCTCTCTTGGCTCAGCTCCAAACCATCAGCTTACTTGCTAAACTTCAGCTCCTTCTGGATGGAAGTCTCTGTGGAAAGCTAGGTCCAGTCAACCATCTTGCCTCCACCCCACCCCCCAATCTTTTCTAGTTTTTCTTCCCGATCATTTGAAACCGTTTTTTCTCATTCCTGATTTAATAGCATTAAAAAAAAAAAAACCCAAACTCACCTTCATTGAGTCTTTCAAAAGCATTCCATTTAGTTTTATTAGTATAGGAACTCTTTCTGCATTCGTATTTAATGGGCTTATATCATAGTTAATTAAATGACATGATGACAAAGACCCATAGACCAACAAAAAGATTATTTGGAAACCACCACTACTGGCTCTTGGCAAATACATACCTCAACTGTGAGCAAAAAAATGTATGAATACACTTTTTTTTTTTTTTTTATCAGTCTCAGCAGTTAGTTACAGTGGTCCTCAATCAGCAGGCTACAGAAGTGAAATGCTTAATCTTGAGAGCATTATGTAGAAGTTCCTTATGAGAGCTAGTATTACACTGAGAGAGGATAAACAGGCATTTTGATTTAGTGACTGGCAGGCTATTTTAGGTATATATTCTTGTGTCAGTGGGACACAGGAAGGACATCTGACATAGTCTGGGGTATGAGGGAGGGATCTAACACAGTATTTTACACAAAGTGGAGACTTGATTGATATGTGCCTAAGGAAATATTGGCTAATGCAGTTTCTTAGAATTTGAAGTTTACATTGATTTGGGGTTTTTTTTTTTGTTTGTTTTACACCATGATCACATTAGTTTTATTTATTTATTTATTTTTTGTTTATACAAGTTTAATTGGTGTTTCTATTTTCTTTCTTTCTTTTTTTTTATTAAATCATAGCTGTGTACATTAATATGATCGTGGGGCACCATACAATTGGTTCATAGACCGTTTGACACATTTTCATCACACTAGTTGACATAGCCTTCCTGGCATTTTCTTAGTTATTTTGTTAAGACATTTACATTCCACATGTATCAAGTTTTACATACACCCTTGTAAGATGCACCCCAGGTGTAATCCCATCAGTTCCCTTTCCTCTACCCCCCACCCCCTTCTCTCCCTATGCTTTCCCCCTTCCCCATATTTTTAGGTTGTAACTGGGTAATAGCTTTCATGTGAAGGTCCTAAATTAGTTTCATAGTAGGGGTGAGTACATTGGGTACTTTTTCTTCCATTCTTGAGAAACTTTACTAAGAAGAATGTTTACATTGATTTGAAGAGAGAAACTGACTCCTCGTTTTTTTTCTAGAGTTCACATAGAATTCAAGGCTTTTTATTCTAACATGTAAATTCAACAATTATGTGATGGATAAGGATACCATTTTCTATGAACATGAAGTAGTTATACTGTTAGGAGTGGGGGAAGTGTCTGAAAATGTTAGAGAGAAAAACACTAAAATATTAAATTCAAGTGGACGAAAGGGGAAGGAGGGAGAAGGGAGAGGAGATTGGTGTGCTATAACCTAATATGCACAATTTAAGGGTATACAGCACATCCCCCCTGGATTAAGGGTGCAACTACAACTTGGACTTTGCCTGACAAACACAAACAATATAACCTAATCATTTGTACCCTGATATTAATCTTAAAAAAAAAAAATGGCTGGGAATAGTGGCTTATGCCTGTAATTCAGCACCTGGGGAGGCTGAGGTGAGTAGATCACCTGAGTTCAGGAGTTCAAGACCAGGTTGAGCAAGAGCAAGACCTCATCTCTATTGAAAGTAGAAAAATTAGCTAGGCGTTGTGCCAGGTGCCTGTAGTCCAAGCTACTGGGAAGGCTGAGGCAAGAGGATTGCTTGAGTCCAAGAATTTTGAGGTCACTGTGACCTATGATTCCATGTCACTCTACTCAGGGACAGAGTGAGACTGTCTCCAAAAAAATAAGTAAAAAAAGAATGTTAGAGAAGAAATATCAGGTGTCTCTGCCTAGGAGAGGTTCTATTTTTAGTTCAGAGACTAATAATGCATTTGAATGAATAAAGTAGCATCTATATTCACTTAACTCCACAGAACAAAAAGCAGAATGGGATTCAGTACCCTGGTACACACCTCAGAATGTTCTGAGAAAAAAATAATGTGAAAAATTGTAATAAAATTAGCGACTGCTATTAAAGGGCTTATAATGTATCCAAAATTGTATTGATTATTACATTTATTATCCCATTAAACTGTACAGTATCCCTATTAAATAGCTACTTTTATTATACTTATGTTAGCCAATCAGAGAAGTTAAGTGATGTGAGAACCCTTGGACAAGAATTTTGACTGCTTCTATGTCTTTCAAGACCTTGTTATTTCTAAGCCCCTTCACAGACTACCAAAGTGAAACAAATGGCATAGCACATAGTACAGGGCAGCTCTTTCTTTAAAAAAATATTTAATATTAAATCATAAACAAATCATGTATACATTAATGCATTTATGGGGTACAATGTGCTGATTTTATATAGAATTAGGAGCATTTACGTCACACTGGTTAGTATATACTTCATCTCCTTTACTTAATTATTGTGTTAAGACATTTATACTCTATACTTAATAAATCTGACATGTACCCTTGTATTATGCACTATAGGTGTGATCCCACCATTCATCCTCCCTCCATCTGGCCTCCCCCCTCCCCTGCTAACCATACTTCCTCTCTCCTTCATCCTGGGCCATAGTTCTGATCTATTCTTCATATGAAAGTGTGTTCGTAAATTGGTTTCATAATATTACTGAGTACATTGGATATTTGTTCTTCCATTCTTGAGATACTTTACTAAGTAGGATATGTTCCAGCTCCATCCATATAAACGTAAAAGAGGTAAACTTTCCATCTTTTTTTAAGGCTGCATAATATTTCATGGTATACATATGCTACAATTTATTAATTCATTTATGAGTTGATGGGTACTTGGGCTTCTTCCATGACTTGACTATTATTAATTGAGCTGCAATGAACAATCTGCTGCAAATATCTTTGTTATAAAGTGATTTGTGGTGTTTTGGATATACACCTAGTAGAGAAATTGCAGGATCAAACAGCAGGTCTACTTTTAGATCCATACTTCTTTTCAAAAGGGATGTATTAGCTTGCACTCCCACCAGTAGTGCAGAAGTGTTCCCTTTTCTCCACATTCATATTAACATCTGTAGTTTTGAGATTTTATAATGTGAGTCACTCTTACTGGACTTAGATGATATTTCAAAGTGGTTTTGATTTGCATTTCTGTGATGATTGAAGATGATGAACATTTTTTCGTGTGTTTGTAGGCCATGTGTCTATCTTCTTCAGAGAAACTTCTATTCAAGTCCCTTGCCCACAAGGAAATGGGATTACTTGTTCTTTTCTTATTAATAAGTGTGAGTTCTCTGTGGATTCTGGTTATAAAACCTTTTTTGATGTAACAAGTTAGATCAAAAAGTACTTTTGCACAGGGAACTGGGAGGAGTATAGGACAATTTTTCTTAGCAATGTGATGGTTTTGAAATTTTAAGCAAATTTGGGAGAATTCTAGTATAGACCATTCTCTTTATTGATAGTTTGAATTGATCCCACTGTAGACTCAATCATACTGATGATACCAGATCATATAATCTTTCTGATGCATGCATGTATATAAGACACATACAGTTACATGAATGATAGCAAACTGCACTCTACAATTTAATCTCAGGACCTTCTCTTTAGCTCCTCTCCCTTTGTTTCAAAACATCATCAGTAACCCCTCATAAAAGATGTCTGAACTGCATGAACCTTGCACTGTTTAATTCAATAAGCTTTCATTGACTATCTACTTTATGCCAGGTACTGAGGCAGTAGAAATGAAAATCACTTCTTCTAACTGAAGAGATAGCTTCTTAAATAGTTCATTTCTTTTCTTTTTTTTTAATGTTTGCTTGTTATTATTTATTTATTTATTTATTTATTTTGTATTAAATCATAGCTGTGTACATTAATGTGACCATGGGGCACCATACAGTGGTTTCATAGACTGTTTGACACATTTTCATCACGCTGGTTAACATAGCCTTCCTGGCATTTTCTTAGTTATTGTGCTAAGATATTTAAATTCCACATTTACTAAGTTTCACATATACCCTTGTAAGATGCACCACAGGTGTAATCCCACCAATTCCCCACACTCAGCCCACCTCCCCCTCCCTCCCGTTTCCCCTTCCCCCGATTCTTAGGTTGTAACTGGGTTATAGCTTTCATGTGAAAGCCTTAAATTAGTTTCATAGTAGGGCTGAGTACATTGGATATTTTTTCTTCCTTTCTTGAGATACTTTACTAAGAAGAATATGTTCCAGCTCTATCCAGTTCATCTACCACATGAACGAGGTAAAGTTTCCATCTTTCTTTAAGGCTACATAATATTCCATGGTGTACATATATCACAATTTACTAATACATTCATGGATAAATGGGCACTTGGGCTTTTTCCATGATTCTGAATTTCAGAATCTCTAGGTATGTCTGGAAATTTCATAATTTCATGGAGAAGGGCCTCTGTGCCTACCGAGGCCACTTCATTGGTTTCAGGGATTCCAATGAGGTGGTTATTAACCTTCTTTGAATTATTTCAGAGCTCTCTAAGAGAATGATTTGTTTGTGTTCTCCATTTCTCTTCCTCTTTGAGAGTTTGTGAGAGTTCAAAGGCTTTGTCTTCAATGTCAGAAATCCTTTCTTCTGCTTGCTCCACTCTATTACTGAGGGATTCTACTATATTTTTCAGATCTTTGAGGGCTGCAAATTCTTGCTCCAGTGTGTCTAAATCTTTGGTGGTTTTGTCTTCAAATTCGTTAAATTCTGGAGACAACTTTTGAATTTCTCCTCGAATTCCTAATTCTGACTTTTGAATTGCTGCTTGAATTTCTAATTCCAAATTTTCCTCCACTTTATTAACGTTGTTTGCAATCCAAATTCTGAATTATATTTCTGATATTGCAGCCAGTTGTTTATGAATGGGATCTTCAGTTACATCTGCCATATCTTTTCTTGGTGGGGTTGACCTATTCTGGTTATTCATGTTACCAGAGTTTTCCCGCTGATTCTGCCCCATGATTGTTTTACACCCTTTGATTTTTCCCCTGGAGCTTTGTTGAGAACCTGTCCCATGCTATGGCCTAAGAAACTGGGGCTCTGTTTGGTGTGGTGAGGCTGAGTGATTCTGTCTTGTTTTCAGCTGGTTTCTGTTCGACCCTAGTGAAACAGTTACTCTGGGTTGAAGTCTCATCTGTGGAGAAATACTAACAAGTCACCCCAACCACCACCAGCAACAATTGGAAAAGGAAAATCAAACCTTCCTACAACCACACACCCATGGCACCACCTGAATAGTCCTCAGGCGATTGGTTCAATTCAAAAGGTCCAAATCAATTGTCTTAATCAGCACCTGTATTGGGTGGGAGAGTTTAAGAGGTCCCTGGAAACTGGATCACAGGTGTCTGGTGACTACTCTGATATGGCTTGCTCCAGTGCTGCGTGGGGTCAGGAGGTGCCAGTCAGCCAATAGATCAGTCTGGGAAGGTTGATGCCTCCTTCCCCACCTTGCACCTCTGTCACACCCAATCACTGACAGCCCTGCAGTTGGCTGACCCAGTTGCCTGTAGTGAACAGATACTCCAGGGGTTTGTACCTGCCTGAATCACAAGGAAATCTATTTCTGCTCTGTCTCTATCTAGCAGGAGAAGGTGAGGCCTGAGAACCTTGGGTGTTTGATGAAGGCTGGGGGGTGTTCTCTCAGTTCTAGCCCCGCCCCTGATTGATGTTACTGACAGAACAGAACAGAACAACTTTGCAGGATTTTGTTTCTGTTCCTGCTAAATTCCCCTGCAGAAGAGAAGCTATTTTGAGTTCCTAGAGCCTGCGCCTCAGGCCCTGTCTTTGCTCCTGCAGGTTTGTATTCGGTTACCTGTCAGTTCTATCCTGCTGCCTTCCTTTGTCTATAGGCTGAAGATCCCCTGAGGGCTAGGTGCGTCTTAGGCTCAGTAAAATGGTATTTTGGGTCAGCCCTGCCCTGGGAACATCCAGGGTCTGTGAGTGAATTTCTAGTCCCTGCGCTCACCCAGGTCGGCACTGCCTCAGGCAAATCCTTTACTCACGGGGCCTGCGTTTTCATCCTCCCAGATCTATTCATGGTGGTTGCTGGCCTCCTCTGGTTGCCCAGGGAGATGGGGGGTGTGGCTTCAGAATATCCATGAGTGACTCATATTGTTGCTAAAAGACGGCTGCTGCTCTGTGCCTCAGGGAACTGCTGCTCTGGTGTGTTTCCCTCTCAGCTGACCATCCTCTCCTCATTCTCGTGCCCCAGAGTCAGCACTGACCAGCTTCAGTTTAGGCACTGTCCACACCCCTCAAAAAATCACCCAAGAATCTGGACTCCTGGGGGACAGGCCTCCAGACATCAGAGTGAGAGTAGAGGGGAGTGCTGGGAGCTTAGAATTGCAGGTAGAGAATATATACAGTTTTATACAGTTTTATGCCTGTCAGGAGAACGCCGTGGCATCCTAGTAGGGGAGGTAGGTCCAGGTTTTAGAGGGTCTTTTCCGTGGAGTGTAGTGGGAGGACCTTTGAACTCTGCCCGTTTGTTTGTGGGGCATCCGAACTGTTCTCATGGGGGAGGGGACTCCCGTCCACTTGGTAATGGATTTTGTACCTTTAGTTTGTATCCTTGTGGTCGCAGCTCGCCTCAGTGGGGTTGATGTGCGTTCTTCAACCTTCTCTTTTGATGCAGCTCAAATCCACCAGGTTACTTGCTAAATTTCTGTCCTTTAACTTTCCTGCTGGATGGGAGCCTCTGTGGAAAGCTGGCTTTAGTCAACCACCTTGTCTCTGTCCCTCTTAGATAGTTCATTTCAATATATCCTTTTAATAAAAATGATTTTTTTTTTTGGTCTAGGTCAGTGTTTTTCAGCCTTTTTTTTTTTTTTTAATCTCATGACACACTTGAACCTATACTTAAACTTCTGTGGCACACTTAAATTATGTTAATCAGAAAAAAAATGAGTAAGAAAAAGAATATACTTACTGTGCTTTGGACTTCTTTCAAAAACAATTCAATGAATGATTTTTAAAAATTTTCATGGCACACCTAATTTCCTCTCATAGCACACCAGTTGAAAAGCACTGGTTTAGGGGATTATAGAGGTATTTTTAAGTCATTTCACTAAATGTTGCTTAAAGAAACAACCCCTTACACTCAACAAATTATGCATTATGAAAGTGTCACACTGAGGATTCTCAGATATGGCTGATCCAGCTGGTGTGAAATGTAAAACTTTTGGACTGATTCCTTTGCAGGTATGGCATCTGGGTAACTGCCCACTGCAGCTTTTCATAGGTGAGATTGTTACTGCTACTATACCATCCTCGAGTCCTCCGATATCATAACCATTCATAAAACAATGTTATTGTGCTTCTCATCACTTAATAAGCCATTTAAATTGCCTTAAATTGCCATAAAATGTGTTATTATGCTCCCAAGTGCTAAAAGGAAAAAGAAAACTTCTAATTTGGCCAAATTTTTCTCCCTTCTGCCTTTTTCTTGACAGAATAAAGAGCAATTCATCCAGATAATAAGCAAAGAGAGTTGGCTTTGTTGAATTGTTAGACTTTACATGTTACACAGAAATGAGTTAAGGGTATGTTGCCAAAA
Organism: Loris lydekkerianus; assembly: GCA_963574355.1. Lineage (NCBI taxonomy): Eukaryota > Metazoa > Chordata > Mammalia > Primates > Lorisidae > Loris > Loris lydekkerianus. The sequence goes on along the minus strand of CAUYPK010124759.1, from coordinate 1,858 downwards.
AATAAAATAGGGGAATGTCACTATTAGAGGTGTGAATTTCAAGAAATTCATGAAATACAATTGTTTTACCAGTTTTCACAGAGCTGTTTTGAGGCTGTCCCTCATCATCCATGGGTGTTAAAACAATCAGTGAACAGTTGCTTTTTGTTAGTATCTGATCTATAAGTACTAACTGAGTGGAGGAGTACTAAGTACAGACTCAAAAATCAGAGTAAGCCATAGACACAACTCTTCTTTCATGGGGTGTCTTGAAATTTCCTCAGCGATCCCAAAGATATTATAGACATTCCCACTAAACTTTCAAAATAAATTCTGTATTAATTTGCCAGTATTTGAAAATAAATACAAAGTCTTCTATGATGCAAAAACTTTCTGTTCCAAAGGACATGGTTTAGGTATGGTGGTTTGTTGTTTTGATTACTCCAAACTTTTTGAAATGAGAAATCCTGAATAATAAGTACCATCTCTGGTGCAATAATCAATTCTCTGTGTTGTGTAACAAGCCCTTTCTGGAATGAAAATGTCTGAGGAAAGAGATGTTTTGAAGAGGAATCTGTTGTGTTGACTGCCTGCCAAGCCTGCAGCCTGCTGCCAATGGAAGCAGCCCTGGAGGGTTCCCATGTACAGTATATGTAGAATTTTAGTTCTGAGATCCTGGTCATGATTGGACAAGGTGGAGGGGCAGGTAGGTATTTGCATTGAGTCTGGCCAGCAGTCTATATGATGGCCTGGAGTAAGAGCTATTCCAATTCTGGTGATGGTGATTATTATTTTGTTTGTTTGTGTGTTTGTTTTATTGTTGGGGATTCATTGAGTGTACAATAAACCAGATTACACTGATTGTATTTGTTAGGCAAAGTTCCTCTTGCAATTGTGTCTTGCCCCCAAAAGGTGTGGCACACACCAAGGTCCCACCCCCCTCCTTCCCTCTCTCTGCTCTTACTTTTTCCACCCCTCCCTCCTTCTTTCTCTCTCTGCTCTCCCTTTGCCCCACCATGACCTTAATTGTCATTAATTGTCTTCATATCAAAATTAAGTAAGTGGGATTCATGCTTCTCCATTCTTGTGATGCTTTACTAAGAATAATGTCTTCCACTTCCATTCAAGTTAATACAAAGGATGTAAAGTCTCCATTTTTTTAATGACTAAATAGTGTTCCATGGTGTACATATATCGCAGCTTGTTAATGCATTCCTGGGTTGGTGGGCATCTAGGCTGTTTCCACATTTTGGCAATTGCAAATTGAGGTGCAATAAACAGTCTAGTGCAAGTGTTCTTATGATAAAAGGATTTTTTTTTCCTTCAGGGTAGGTGCCCAGTAAAGGGATTGCAGGATCAAATGGGAGGTCTAGCTTGAGTGCTTTGAGGGTTCTCCATACTTCCTTCCAAAAAGGTTGTACTAGTTTGCAGTCCTACCAGCAGTGTAAAAGTGTTCCCTTCTATCCACATTCATGCCAGCATCTGCAGTTTTGAGATTTTGTGATGTGGGCCATTCTTGCTGGAGTTAGATGGTATCTCAGGGTGGTTTTGATTTTGAATTTCTGTAATAGATAGGGATGATGAACATTTTTTCATATGTTTGTTAGCCATTTGTCTGTCTTCTTTAGAGAAGGTTCTATTCATGTCTCTTGCCCATTGATATATGGGATTGTTGACTTTTTTCATGTGGATTAATTTGAGTTCTCTATAGATCCTACTTAACAAGCTTTTGTCTGAATCAAAATATGCAAATATCCTTTCCCATTGTGTAGGTTGTCTATTTGCTTTGGTTGTTGTCTCCTTAGCTGTATAGAAGCTTTTCAGTTTAATGAAGTCCCATTTGTTTATTTTTGTTGTTGTTGCAATTGCCATGGCAGTC